>JAFVLL020018926.1:137399-209297 GCA_021397915.2 Tor tambroides
TTGGTAAAACATGTATGTGTTGAAACGGCTAATAATAAAATGTGATATTCTGTAGTTTTGTCTCATATTCATCTTTTAATCATATTTGCAAATGTCTGGACTCCACAGCCAACAGAGCAATTTCGTCTTTACTGTTCCAATACTTATGGAGGGTACTATATATATATATATATATATATATATATATATTAGTACTTTTCTGTAATTTCTGTAGGAAATTGCCTTTTGAAGTATAGTATAAAAGATCCTATTCTGTATAGCGGAAGAGTAATAGTAAATTATATTAATAAAAAAAATTAAAATATGATTATATTAGATTATAAAAGCTGTAACTATACATTTAACACACACGTATATGTATAATACAAAATTTATGTATTCAAAAATCCTAGAAAATGAATTTAGTTAAATATATAATATTACACATGCATATATGTATAATACAAAATTTATATATACAAAAATCCTAGAAAATGAATTTAGAATAAATATATAACATTAATAGCTTTTATAATATAATATTCCATCACCAAAAATGTTAGCAAAGGAAGTTACCTTTGTATTTTGGTGCAAATGTGCTACATTCATACCTGTTAGCACATACTAGTTGGATATATGTATGACTTATGGTTAAAATCTCTATAGCAGAAGAGTGCACCAGTGCAGAAAATATATATGACAGTAAAGAATATATATGACAGCACAATTTACTGTATTTGCATGACACTCAATGCAGCAGCAGTGCTGGTTCATCTAATGGCCGTCAGCCTCGGCCATTTCCCGCATTGCTGTCTTCCCTGCACACTTCAGCAGCCCAGCGCTGTTGCCATGGAGAGGGATGCTCTCTGCTGTCCCCCAGCAGTCTGACCGAGGGGGGGATGGGCCCTCAGCATCTCTTTCCCCGTCTGCAGCCTGTCTGATTGGCTTGGCCCAAGATCGGCCCCCATGCGAATGCAGATCCCGACTCCTGCCAGGGGGATTATTAGATATGTGACTCCATCGCCCTGTGTCTGCACCTCACTAAGGGTGCTAATTATGAAATGTCACTCAGTGCTATTTTTCTGCACCCGCGTTTTTATTTATTTTTTTTATTTTTTGTCTTTTGCAGATTGGCTGCATTGTGTTTCTGTGCTTTGTTTGTCGTCACGAGGAGAGGGGGTTCAGATGCTAATGAGATGAGAGAAATAGGAAGCACAGTGTCATATGGCATGTAAATCCATACTGTAAATCTGCTGGGTAAAAGGGTTGAGACAACTTGGCATGTGAAAGTCTTGATTAAACTAGTCTAGCAAACAGTGCAGTGTTATTTTAGTATTATTTATATAGTAGTATATAGTGTTTTGTTTTGGTTTTGATATTTCTAATTAGCTTTTATTTTTATATTTTCAGTTTCATTTGAACTTTTAGTAATTTTATGTGTTTGTCATTTTTGTTAGTTTTTGCTTTTTTAAATTTATTTTTCATTTCTTTTATTTCACTTTTAGTACTTTTATTTCAGTTAGATGCCTAGGCAACATTTCTCATTTTTAAAGTTTTTCATATAATATTTATATTTTATTTTACTTTAGCTTTATTTTAATTAATGACATATTTGTAATAGTTTTAGTTTATTAACAACACTGACAAAGATCTCACGACTTTGCAGTAAGGTTTCATATGTTGACATATTTAAATACATTAATTAGCTAACGAGAACAATACTTCTACAGCATTTATTAATCTTAATGTTAATATCAACATTTAGTAACACATTTTTTAAAAGTTATATTGAATTATAATTATATAAAAATACATTGTATAAAAATATATAAATATACACTAACTTGAACATTAACATTTTTATTAACATTATATTAACAAAGGTTAAATGCTATAAAAATATCAATGATTATTGTTAGTTCATGTTAGTTATCATTAACTAATGATAAAAAAGTTACCCATTTTTTATTGATTTTTTTATACGCACTATTCAAAATAAATAAATAAATAAAAATTGTGTGACATTACATTTCAACCCCTCTCTTCTCGCCACTTGATTCCACTTAATGAATAAAATAGTGCCATTTAATAGTTGACTTTAAATAATGATTAACCGAATATTTTATTCTTAAATATCCAGTTAATGAGTCTGAAAAAAGGCCTGCTCTTGATAAAAGTTCTCCTAGCCCTTCTGTTCCTTCTAAAGATCTTTCAGACTTCCAGAGTGATGGCAGATGTAAATAGCTGAGTTCAGTCACCTGAAGGTCAAGGATTGGATCAGCAGAGCGTGATGCTATTGACTGAAAGAGAGCAGGTACTCTGACAGGCTGAGGCTGTGGAATCGGGAGGCGGTGAGCCACAGGCCTGAATTCCTCCAGCGCATTTGCTCTGACACTGATGGCTGGTCCTCTAGAGAGGCTCTGAGCCCTGCACAATCACTCTGCTGCATGAGTTTGTCTTTGTGAAGGACTGAGCAGACAGGATGCAGGGCTCTAAAGTGTGAGATACAGAGGAAGTGCCCTTTAAAAAGTCTTTATAGTCTCCTTCCAAAAGAGTCAGTCAGAGTGATTTTACTAGGCTGACTGATCTATCTATCTATCTATCTATCTATCTATCTATCTATCGTTCTATCGTTCTATCGTTCTATCTATCGTTCTATCATTCTATCGTTCTATCTATCTTTCTATCTATCGTTCTATCGATCTATCGATTGTTCTATCATTCTATCTATCGTTCTATCGTTCTATGGTTCTATAGTTCTATAGTTCTATGGTTCTATCGTTCTGTCTATCATTCTATCTGTCTTTCTATCTATCGTTCATTCTATTGTTCCAACATTTTATTGTTCTTTCTATCTATTGTTCTATTTATCATTCTGTCATTCTATCTGTGCTTTTATCATTCATTCTATTGTTCCATCATTTTATTGTTATATCTAGCTGTCGTTCAATCTATCGCTCTGTCTGTCAGATTGTTTGGTCTGTCTATTTTTTGTTTGTTGTGTTTATCTGTCTATCTTTTTGTCATCCTATCTATCGTTCTGTCTATTCTTTTTCTATCTATCTATAGTTTGTTCTGTTCATCCATCCACCTACAGTATCTATTGTTCTATCATTCTGTTGTTCTATCTATCTATCTATCTATCTATCTATCTATCTATCTATCTATCTATCTATCTATCTATCTATCTATCTATCTATGTCTGTCTGTCTGTCTGTCTGTCTGTCTATCATTATATCTATCTATCTATCTATCTATCTATCTATCTATCTATGTCTGTCTGTCTGTCTGTCTGTCTATCGTTCTATCTATCTATTGTTCTATCATTCTATCATTGTATCAAGCTATCGTACTATCTGTCGGTCTGTCGGTCTATCTATCTATCTATCTATCTATCTATCTATCTATCATTCTATCTATCTATCGTTCTGTCGTTCTATCTATCTATCTACTGTTCTATCTATCGTTCTATCTATTTATCGTTCTATCCATCGTTCTATCTTTCTATTGTTCTATCTATCGTTCTATTGTTCTATCTATCGTTCTATCATTCTGTTATTTATTTGTTTTTAAAGTTTGTTCCTGCATATGTTCTATCGTTCCTTCTATTTGTCTTTTTTGTCTTTTATCATTAGCTCTATCATTTTAGTCATCTTTTAGCTATATCCTTTTAAACCTTCAAATTTGACACCAAAACTTTGATTTAATTTCATTTATATATAAAATTGGATTTCAAATCCATCTAAAATCCATCATATTTGTATCTGTGTTTGATATTTATTTTGCAAATAGAGTAACATTTCTCTCATGTGTCCCCTATGATTCTCTTTTCCCAGATTTACCCGGGGTCTGTGGAGCTCATGCAGGTCATTGAAGAGTTCATCCACATCGTCGGGCTGGGAATGAAAGACTTCCACAACGCCTACCTGATGACAGGAAACCTGGGTAAGAGAGCCGCAGAAACCCTCCCACCAGCCACTCGTCTTGCTGACTCTTCCCGTCAGTTCTGTGTGTCGTCAGTAATTGAGGATAAATGGTGCGTGGAGGGGGGCAAACAACTGCCAGTCGATAATGTTAATTAAAATCAAGCCCTTTCCACTTAATGTGCTAAATTCTAATGCAAACAGCCTCATCTTATTTCAGCTCGGAAAAGAGGAGTCCGTGTTTGGGTCCGGTTATGTCTATTGCAGCGTGCTTTGATTTTCGTTTTCAAAAACAAAATCTTTTGGCCCTTTACCTGATTGCTTTTTTATTTATGTTCATAAAGTAGGGCTGTTAAAAGATAAAGCATGACTCGTGCATTTTCCCATAAACCTCCCATGTCACTGAAAGGAATCCAGTGCTAAATGTCGGCTCGCACACGAATACTGATCTCCCTTCCAGTCTTTTGAACAAAATCAAAGTTAAATAGCTAAAAAAATGCTTTTGCTTCCAGTGATGAAGCACATTTGCTTAGTTCTCTTTATTCGAGCACGCAGAACATTGACCCATGAAATTGCAATCTGCATGAATTGCAGAGCTCAACAAATATGAAATGAATGGATTAGGATGACCTTCCTATCCATCAGCAGATACATAGAGGAGTCTATAATGTTTGGAATGGTGCTTATACCCAATATCATTAAAAAGGTAATTCCACAGAAGGGCACCTTTGATATCTTTTTTAATGTTAACTTGTTTTATGTAGCTTGCCATAAAACATCGACAGGATTGCGGTGCCATGACGTTATGTACAGTACAATGACGTATCCAGACATTTAAAGCTTCAAAAATCTGAAATGAAACTTCTTCTCAAATTATACTTTGAATTATCAGATTTTGTATAGTTTTTTGGCACTTTGGTGTCTCATGACTTTTTAAAAAGCAGTTTAAGTATTAAATTTAATGACCTTGAACTCTTTGGCTGTATCCAAACAGCTCATTTAATATTAATTTGGACCTTCTGAGATTGTTGAAGGTTGAACACCTTTCATTGACCATTTTAATAAAATAGTTTCAGGCCTTATATTGTATCCCGTTACTGGAAGTGTCATTTATATTCATTTACCTGCTGACTGTCACATTTGTATAACGAAACCACAAAAAAATGTTCGCAGAACAGATGTTTCGAGGTTTTTTCCAGGCAAGAATGAATCTTCATCAAGCCAGTTCAGACATGACCACTACATTTCAGTGTGTAAGATAAAATGCACAGCCAGAACATCAACATCATGATGCAGGAGAGCTATAAACATTTTAATGTCAGCCACTGACAAGGCAAAGTAAACCTGTGATTGAAACTACTTCATGTAGTCTGAAGGTGAAACTGAGTGATGTTGCATCTTCCAGCTGCTGCTACAGTTACAGATGCATAAAGAGGCTTTAGTAAATCACTCAGGCAACCAAGAACATTATTGAAGCACATGTCTACTTTAGACATTATGTCTCTGTTGATTTGTAGCCCACTTTTTATTATCTAATTACCAGCCATTTAAATTAAATGAATTGTAAACTAACTTTGAAAGGACTTTATTCAGAAGCATTGGATTTGCTTAGGATGGCATTTAAAATTCCACAGGCAGCCTTGTTTAAACTTATGACCCAGTAATTTCATTATGCAGCTTCAATATCAACATTTTGTTTTGTTTTTTATGTAAAAAGTGCTTTCAGTTCTTCTCACATCAATGCTTTTGTGATGGTGAGTGTTTGGAATAATTAAGACTTTTTTGTGTGTATTTTTGTGTTTTTGAAAGAAGACTCACATCGTCTAACAGTTTATTTTTTAATGCAATAAAACAATGATATTGTGAAATATTGTTACAATTTTAAAAAAAAAACTTTTATTTTAATATTTCAATTTTCACCAGCCATTATTTCAGCCTTCAACGTCCCTTGATTTTTCAGAAATCATTCTAATTGTTGATATGCATATATATGCATGCATGCATATATATGTGCATATCATAATGCTGTTTTTGAGTCATTCTATTATAGGCAAAATGACAAAAATATAAAGTAAATCCTTATTTTGACATTTTTCAATTTTTGTTCAGCTTTTTTAATTTCCTTATCAGTGAAATTAAACAACTATCTTAGCCAGAGTTTGCTCTCTCTGATTAAAAGAACAAAACGGTACTGCCTGTACTAGCCAAGTGAAAATCATCTGTCATTGTAAGATATTGCAACATCATTTCCAGCCAAATTTATAGCACGTTCTTGACACCACAATAAATACCTTCTGTCAACGCAACACACTGTTGCGTCCGCTTTTAGCCAAATAACCTTGATTGCAGAGGCTCCCTTTTCCGCGGCATGTCTGCTCGTAGAATAAACAATGACTTTGTCTTAGTTGCAGCTCTTTAAAGCTAAAATTTGATTTTTTTTAATGTGTTTAATGGACATTGATTTGTGTGCATTGATTGCTCAGATGAGTTGAGAGACCCTGTCGTCTAACCTTCACATTTAGCCGAGATTGCACTGAAAGTTTTGATGTGACAGAAATGGCCTGTTATTCCTCGGTAGGATCCAGTCATTAAGCTCATTAGTTACAGGTGGGCGCAGGTGCCGATGCCTCCTGGCTGGGTTCCCTGAGGACCGTTACCCACAGCGGCGTCTCAACACAGACTTGAGTAGGAAAACAGCTCTGAGCACATCTCAACTAAAGAGATCTCACACACAGAGGGAAACGAACTGAATAAATCACTGTTGCAGGAGATGATTAGAACCTGTGTATATAAGAGGAGACCTTCACTCCACAACACTGTTCTTCAACTTTTTGGATGTGCAGACTCTTCTGCTTTTTTAAATTTGACTGTTCATTTTGCTTTTGGTTATTTTAGGCTGTGTTTGAAATGCAATGCTTCTGTACTGCATGCAATACACTGTATATTGCCCACTTTTTATCTGCAACTGCATATTAGTATACAACAATATACATTTCAAAAAGAAATATCTTGTATTGTTATCACATAAACTAATTACAACCCGAATTCCAGAAATGTTGGGATGTTTTTTAAATTGGAATAAAATGAAAACTAAAAGACTTTCAAATCACATGAGCCAATATTTTATTCACAATAGAACATAGATAACATAACAAATGTTTAAACTGAGAAATTTTACAATTTTATGCACAAAATTAGCTCATTTCAAATTTGATGCCTGCTACAGGTCTCAAAATAGTTGGGACGGGGGCATGTTTACCATGGTGTAGCATCTCCTCTTCTTTTCAAAACAGTTTGAAGACATCTGGACATCGAGGTTATGAGTTTCTGTAGTTTTGGTGTTGGAATTTGGTCCCATTCTTGCCTGATATAGGTTTCCAGCCGCTGAAGAATTCGTGGTCATCTTTGGCGTATTTTTCATTTCATGATGTTCTCTATAGGTGAAAGATCTGGACTTCAGGCAGGCCATTTCAGCACCTGGTCTCTTCTACTACAAAGCCATGCTGTTGTAATAGCTGCAGTATGTGGTTTTGCATTGTCCTGCTGAAATACACATCGTCTAGAGGAGAGCATATATTGCTCTAAAACCTTTATATACCTTTCAGCATTCATAGTGCCTTCCAAAACATGCAAGCTGCCCATACCGTATGTACTTATGCACCCCCATACTATCAGAGATGCTGGCTTTTGAACTGAACACTGATGACACGCTGGAAGGTCTCCCTCCTTTTTAGCCCGGAGGACACAGCGTACATGATTTCCGACAAGAACGTCAAATTTGGACTCGTCTGACCATAGAACACTTTTCCACTTTGAAACAGTCCATGAGCCTTGGCCCACAGGACACGATGGTGCTTCTGGACCATGTTCAAATATGGCTTCCGTTTTGCATGATAGAGCTTTAGTTGGCATCTGCAGATGGCACGGCGGATTGTGTTTACCGACAGTGGTTTCTGGAAGTATTCCTGGGCCCATTTAGTAATATCAATGATAGAATCATGCTGATGAGAGATGCAGTGTCATCTGAGGGCCTGAAGACCACAGGCATCCAACAAAGGTCTTCGGCCTTGTCCCTTACGCACAGAGATTTCTCCAGTTTCTCTGAATCTTTTGATGATCTTATGCACTGTAGATGATGAGATTTGCCTTTGCAATTTGATGACTAGGAACGTTGTTTTTAAAGTATTCCACTCTTTCACAGATTGGAGAGCCTCTGCCCATCTTTACTTCCGAGAGACTCTGCCTCTCTAAGACATCCCTAGCTAATCATGTTATAGACCTGATGTCAATTAACTTAATTAGTTGCTAGATGTTCTCCCAGCTGAATCTTTTCAAAATTTCTTGCTTTTTCAGCCCTTTGTTGTCCCCGTGCCAACTTTTTTGAGACCTGTAGCAGGCATCAAATTTGAAATGAGCTCATTTAGTGGATAAAAGTGTAAAATTTCTCTGTTTAAACATTTGTTATGTTCTCTATGTTCTATTGTAAATAAAATATTGGCTCATGTGATTTGAAAGTCTTTTAGTTTTCATTTTTTTCAAATTTAAAAAACGTCCCAACATTTCCAGAATTCAGGATGTAAACACTGCAGAATTCATGTTAATAGTTAATAATAAAACTTTTCCTATCATTTTACTCCTCTTCAAAACCAATTTGGATACCTGAGCTTACTTACATACTTGTGTAGTTAGGGCTTCACAATATTAAAATTGTGGCCGATTTCATAAGCCAGTAATTATTTTTCATCATATAGCAGATAAACAATAAATGTTACCATTTTGTTTACATTTATTAAAATACATTAAAAATACTAAAAATTAAAATCAGTCATTTTAAGTGATCTAAATAAATTAAGGCATCACAATATTATAATGTACAGTAATTAATAGTGTTATTAAATTATTAATGTTTTTTAAATAGACCCAAAATTATTTACTTATTTACTAAAAATGGAATAGATTTTCCTAACTTTCCTTTTTTGAAAAGTTTTGTGTACAGACGCCAATGTCGTCAAAACAATGCCTATTCAAATGGATCTACGAAAATGGCTAAAAATGCTGTATTATGTACTTTGAAACCTATTTTCTAAAGTTTGCATTTTCAGTCTCCCAGTCTCCCAGTCTCTCTGTCAGTGAATGGCCAAAATGCAAGTTTTTAGTTAAAAACAGTGTAAACGCCTCTTAGATGATCAAATGTAGATGATGACAAAGGTAATCTAAATGTAAAAATAAGAGAAATGGGCATGCACAATTCAACATCCAATATCAACTAATACAATAAATGGGGCGGGAGGGGTTGCAACCATATATAGTTACAGTATATTTTTCAACCCTAAACTGGAAAAAAAAATCTGTAGAAACAATTTTCACTCAGAAATTGATAGTAAATTTTACAATTAATTACAACGAAATGGCAAGTAGCACAATGAATTAAAAAATAAAATTTTCTTGTAAAACATTCTCCATTAATCCAATAATCAGCTTCAAACAATAGTTTTTTATAACATATTTATCAGTAACATGCAGCAGGTAAATGAAGCAGGATTCCTTCTGTGAGTAGAGAAGCCTGTATGGAGGTAAAGATCACAAAAGGGCCTGTGATCTCATGCTGTTTTAGAGCTTAACGTTTGAGCTGCTTCACCCACCGTTCTTCAGTTCTTCCCCGTGTGCTCCTGTGACTAATGCCTTCCTCCAGATCCCCACACACAGCAGCTGGCAGCACTGAAACTCTCCTCCTCCTCCTCACACACACACACACACAAGAACCCTGTGCTCACTGTAGGATGGTCCTCACCTACACTTCAACGCTCATTACCTGACAATTCTCTCTTCTGCTGGAGAGATCAGTCATGCACCAGGGTTTACACCATTAAAATGGTATTTAAATTGAAATTTAAATTATTAATTTAAAATTTTAATTAAGGTTGCAAACATGATGTAAAATTGTGATTTAGAAAATGGGCAATATATTTAAAATGGAATGCAAAATAGAAATGTGCTTTCATTTTCCTCTCTTTCTTATTAAATACATTTCAGTTCAAGGACCATTGTAAAGAACACTTAATTTCCCCGAATACTTGTTTTGTTTTGTTTTTTTGCTGTAATTTGTCTTCCAAATGAAACCAAACGATATGTAGTTCTGAAAACGAAAATGACATTGCGGCACAGTTTGACATTAATTGTTTTGACTTTTTTTTTTGCTTGAGTTTAAAACAAAAGTCTAATTAGTTGATAAAAAAAATATATTCTATACATATTATGGAATAAATAGGCAAAATTAGTCAAACATTATTAATATAATTATATATGTTTTGTCACAAACCTTTTGTTAGACTATGAATTTCCTGTATTGAAAGTGGATGGGGAATAAACTGTCACTTATCTTATTTTTTCTTGTGCTTTTTTTAGTTGCAAGTATACAGAGGCTGCCTGCGGTATCTGTGATGACAGACATTAACTTTCCCATGAAAGGACGGAAAGGGATGGTGGACTGGGCCAGAAACTCAGAGGACAAAGTTGTCATTCCCAAAGGAATCTTTGTGCCCCAGACAGCAGGTAATGTACATGATGCTACACTGTGGAAGTTGATGATACTGTACATCTTATGTCTTGTACAATAAGGCTACATTAAATAGATTGTAAAAGCCAGTTTTCATTCAGTGCATTTACATTCAACAAAGCAGGCCATCAGCATGAGAATAACCTTTTAATTGGAGTTTGTCACACCATGTTAATGTTTTGTTTTGTTTTATTCTAACAAGTAATGTATCTTAGACCCCATTTCTTCAAGCATTGTAGGATAAAATAGTAGTTGGTAGTCTTTTTTGCATAGTAGTGCATATATTGATGTAACATGAGTGATTCTTTAATTAGAGTTGCTTTTTACTATGTGAAATCTTGAAAATTGAGCTTTTTCAAAGCCAGAAATCAGATGAAACACCTAAAAAGGATCTTTTTTGTTGGTATTAAAAAATACTGATTGTACACTTAAAGTGAGTTTTTTTTTTTGTATGTGTCTGTGTTCATTTGGAAAAGTGCTAGGTAGAATTTCACACTAGATTTTAACACTTTTTTTAAACATTTGGCAGACGCTTTTATCCAAAGCAACTTACATTGCATTCATGGTTTACACTTTATCAGTTTATGCATTCCCTGGGAATTGAACCCATGACCTTGGCATTGCTAGTACCATGCTCTACTGTTTCAGCTACAGGAATATTTTTAATTGTATGTGCTAAGTCTATGTTGGAGACAGACAGTAGAAGAATGAAGAATAGGCCTAAATGAAGAATCACCTATATATCTCCTTTTTTATTACTGTTTATATATATGTCAACTGCAGCATATTTTGTGCATATTGACCAAAAGTAGTTTTGGTAGTATTATTTCTTTTATCACTCCACACACACACACACACACACAAAACTTCAAATCATCAAACCTACATAAAATAATATGAGATTTTGATCACCCATTTGCGACTTATTTTGTAATAATGACTTACTGTGCTTTCTCTACTTCTTTACTCATTTCTAAGGCCATGAAAACGCTTTGTCGCTTTGAATTTTTACATTTAAAGTTTACAGAAGGCACAATAAAATGAAGGCATTTTCTGTTATTCTGGATCATCAGTAGGATATTAAAAGTTTTGTAATCACTACCATATGATTGTGTTAAAATTTCAAAGCGGTGACACAGTGTGACCGTTTAATGGGATAGCTTTAAGATTACAAGATTACATGTCAAGCGCTTGCCATTTGCCTGTTTTAGAGGAGACTGCACTTGGTCGAACACATCAATTCAGATGACACAGCACTCGTTGTATCCTCTCAAACAATGATAGTAAAGAGAGCTAAGCACCAGCGCACCAGACTATTTACTTAATTAGGGTGATCAGTCTTATCTGAAGTGTATCAGAGGGAAGTAATGAAGGATTGATTGAATACATAACTCACTCCAACTCACTCCAGCTCGCCTTGAGCTTGACTAGAGGGCTGTACAGAGCTGTTTGAACCAGGATTAGCCTTCCTGTCAGCAGAGAAGACCTTTGCCTTCTAGTTATCAATAACCTTGCTAGTATAGCCTGATCTACCGCTTTATTCGTTATTGGCAGGAAATTTATGATGGATTAGCTGTCAGGAATATTGTTTGGCAAGAGACCTGATATTTAATGAGTATTTTGCAGGTTTAGAGGTTAATTAATTCCTGTAGCTTTGAAAAAAGAAATCTTGTTAAATTACTTTGGATTAAAAGATCCCTACATGGAAGTGGGAAGGTATTAAGAGAGAATTCCTACTGTCTGCCTCTGAAACAAATCTGCACTCGCAATTATCAAATAATCATCCATGTTGCTGAGTGAAAAGTTGAAAAGGGAGCTGAGAAAAACAACTTTGTATGGAGATGCTATTTGATATGATTAGATAATGTGATGATCGTGTCATCTAACCTAGATTGTTTTCCGGCAGATATGGATGGATCTCCTGTGTTCATTCTTGGAACGGTTCTCTACAAGACTCTAGGCCTTATGCTGCCTGCTCCTCGGTAAGACTCTCCGGTCATTTAGATGAAATATTACAAAGGTATCATGATATTATAGAGGAGAGATTCCCAACTAAGGATACTTGTACCCTAGGGACTACTAGAAGGTTCTTACTTGGAAAGATTTTGATGTATTTAAGGACTTCATTATTTTATCAAAGTTCCCTTTTATAAAAAGAAAGTCAAATAATGTGTGAAATGTGTGCAAATTTATGAATTTATGACACCTGTAGCAGAATACATTTTGTGAGTCAGATTTTTTTTTTTATCACTATCAATTACTTATTTTTATTTACGTGACTAAAAATGAACTCTAAATATGGGGACATTTCTGAAATGATATGATATTTTAAAATATATTTTAAAGTAGTTTTTAATATATTTTAAATCAGAAAATTGCCTGTGCAGAAAAAAGTGATGGTTTAAACTTCACTGTTTATTTCTAAAACCTTGAATTGCATGCGACCAAATATTCAAGACTGATGGGGATTCAAATGTAAAAATTGTTTTTAAAAAAATCAGTAATTGAAACCTTCATACTGATTTGCTGATATTTGTCCTTTTTCATTTTTATGTATTCTTGTCATATATATGCAGTCATAAACTTTTAAGTTTTAAAGTTTTAAACAAAGTTTTTTCTGTCATTTTTTAGCATAGGAATTATGCTGCATTCATGTTGCAATTAGTGTAATTTGCAAGTTTTATCTTAGAAAGCCTTCTCTATTTTTTACTGTATGATGTTATTTAACAAAAATGACAGCAGCCTCAACAGTTAAAAGTATTTCGGTTTATTTTGTAGCCAGTTTTGCTTGGTGCTCTTTCTTTGATTTTAACTAATGTAGTGATAGATTTTGCTGGATGGCTTGATTTGGCGTCATGGTTGTTGCCATAGAAACTAATAATTTCTGTGTCTGAGGATGTGAACTACTCAAAGTAGACTCTCTGAATTTCACAATGATGTAATTGCAGCATTATTCCAAGCTTCACATGCCAGGTGTAGTCATTGTTTATTATGGTGCTAATAAGGAATTTGTCCTTGTATGAAGCTCAATTATGTGACTAATGTGTTAAAGCCTAGTGACAAATACAGTACACACAAAAAACACAATCATTTGTTTTTAAGGAAGCTGTTTCTTCAAATTCCTTGTGATTTCTTCTAGTCCTAAATACGGAAGCTGGTACAACAAACTACAGTGTTTTCACTCCTAGCCTGAATGTCAGAATGAAAATTCTCAGTTATTCTCAGAGTCCATCTTGAAGCTCGGGATCAAAACCTCCTGTTCCATTTGAGGACTTCTACTCGAACCTCTGGAGACACACAGGACAGAACAGACTTTCCTGGTGTGGCTCTGAGCTGTCAGTCAAACCTCAGCAAACCTGAGTTTGATTCCTCCGTGGAATTCCCACTGACAAGGAGAGAGTTCATGGAAGAACAGAGAAAAAGGGCGGTCCTCTGTTGGATTCACTGAAGCCAGTAGGGAGATGGAGATCAGTACAAACAGTGGAAGATAACAGAAGAAAAGTGTTACAAAGAAACAAGCAAACAAAAACAATGCAACATAGCATAGGGATTTGTAAAGGCAGATCATGTTGTTGAACATTTAATCACAAGACAAAATACTCTGTTGATCATACTATGAGAATCATCAGTGCATAAACTCCATGTGTCCTTGTTTTTAGTGTGAATAGTTACAAGAAATGTGGGTTGTTGTTGTTTTTTTATTTTGGAAAAATTATATTAGGATTTTTATCCTTATGTGGGCTTTTATACCAGAACGTCTAAACTGTTTCTTTTTTCTTCTTCATATTATGAAAGCAATTAGTGATTATGGCTTTCAGATACTCTGAGAAAATATATTGGTGTAGAAACAATTTTCACCCAGAAATTGCTAATAAATATACTTTGTGAAGCATATTCCAGTAATCATCCGATAATCTGTTTTATTTACAATCATTTTTACAGTGTAAGATTTTCAATCAATTTGAGTTTCAGTCAGTTGTATACCTTCAACATATTGGAATATAGTGTGCAAATGTAGTTATATGGACCACTTTAATAATACCTTTATGGTGCTTTTTATCTTTTTGGAGCTTCACAGCCCCTGGTCACTTTCATTATATGGTAAAAATCTTGAACATTTTGTTAAAAATCTTCTTTTGTATTCTAAACATGTGTCACTGGAACCTTTTTACTGGGAAGTAAAACACTGCTGTAGCTCAGTAAAAAGTTACTGATAAATTCTTATGTGTCAGATTGACATATGATGCCATCCTGAGAAACATTTTCTCTGATAATATTTCAGCAATCAAGTATGTGTGTTAAATCAAGTTTGATCAAGTATGTCAGCTGTTTAAAATCCAAACTTAAATAGCTTTGTAAAAAGGTCTGAAATTGTTGACAATTCAGTTTGATTCATTCGGACTGTTTACTTATGAACTGAATTGTTTGCAGTGTTTTTTTCACAATGCAATAATAACAAGATATTATTATAAGACAGAAAACATAAAGAGCACTGAGTGAATATTTACCTACAGTCCATTGTAGGAAACAAAACTTGCAGATGTCTTCTGCAACAATGACAATGCGGTTCTTTTTTGGATACGCAGCTTGTGAAGGGCTTGTAAAAGACTGTATATCCAAAACATTATTTAAAAGGATAAGATCAAAATATGGGCTTACTTATTTTGATAGTGGGCTTGTGCCCAATACTGATGAAATGTTAGAAACATCTCTGGTGTTCCATGATGACATGATGGAGTACATAAAAACTGAATTTTAATTTTTGATAAACTTCCCCTTTAAGATTCTTGTGTTATTTCATGCCTTTCAGGCTGTGTGGACATTCATGACACCATGCAACACCACTTCTGCTTGATTAAATCAAACCAAGAGGCTGGTTAATCATGCACGAATAATGTCTTTGATCCAATCTGTACATTTATTTCGAAAGGAATCATTTTTGCCTTCGGGATGATCTACTTACAGACAAAGACAAATATATTTTCCATGGCAATGTCTACTCAATTCATATGCAATATGAATAACATAATTAAAAATGAAGAGTGTGACAGACTGTAAATTAATGTCAGAAGTATATGTCTCAGATGTAGCATCTTTGTCGTTGCTTCTAGAAATTCTTTTTTCACTGCAGACTTTTGAGAAGCTACTTGTTGGGCATCCATTTTCTGTCTTTGCTTCTTTTTAAATGGACCATGAAATCATGCCCTAAACAGTTCAAGTTGACAAATGTTATACAAGGAAAACTGGTTTAGTTAGAGGAGGTGGAAGCATGCAAAGAGAGAGATGCTGAGTGTACTTGAATCTTAATATCAAAATGATTTTGCATCCCTGTTGCATTAGATAAGAGCACTTGAATGTTTGAAATGTATGCATAGCCAACCAATATTGGTTTTAATCATGAAATTAAAAAGTAATAAAGTACTTGAAGTAGTGATGACAAATGACTGCTTTTCATCTCTATGTGTTTGTTTTACCCAGAGGCGATCATTTCGAGCTCATCAAAAACTAAACAGATTTCAATTTGTTGTGTTTAATATACTTTAACTTTGTCCATCTTTAGAGTTGGATCTTGAATGATATTTCATTTATTTATAGTCTAATTATTTCACCCTCTAAAAAAGTAGTCAAGAATATCATCATTTCTGGCCTCTGCTAACAGAAAATATCTCATCTGAAGTGAAACACCGAAAATCACAACGAGTTCAACCTGGAAAGACAGTTCTGTGCTAAATGAGCCATTTCCATTAAAATATGCAGAATGGGGAGTTTAAACAAAAATCAATGCTGATGATAATGGGAGTATTGAAATGAATGAAATTAGCATTTCTCATTCAAGCATGAACTGACTGTTGTGTGTGGTTTGATCTAACCCACAGGAATAACACTGCTGTGAACTCCAAAGTGATTGCTGTGACTGTCCGACCAGAACCCAGGGTTACAGAAGCCCAGCTGGAGATTGAGTTAGCTCATCTAGCTAATGTAAGCACTGGTCAGATCTCAACACGCTTCACAAAAACAATCCAGAGAGGCTAATTAATGCTGACATGGAGGTCACATATTTTAAAACCTCCTAGTTTTGGACTCTTGTACTGTTTTATTGGTCTGTTGGTTTAAAGGAGCATGTTAATATGCCATTTATTAATGGAAGGAATCTACAGCCTTTATATCAGAGATCCTTCGTTTATGGATGTCATCAAAATCCTTTAAATAAGTCGGGTGAAGAATGACCTGCATCTTATGTGGATTGTATTATATTTACGTATTATAAAAATTATAAAATGTTATTTATTTATTTGTTTATTTTATGTGCAAAATAATAATAATTTTGCAAAAAACCTAATTCTTTTTTTTCCTTATAGAACTAAAGACCTGTGGAAATGGGGTTTGTTGTCTTTAACACAGATTCACAGAATAATTTATTATTTGCATCATATATGCATCAAAACCAATCAATCTATAGAAAGCATCAATCGTAAACACTATTGTCCATACCATAAAAATACAGTAATGTTGGTTTCCTATTTATAAATATTTGATTCTGCAGCGTATGATCTGTTCTGCAGCAATAATTAAATTAATTCAAATACTTCCTATGTAATTGATGTAAAAACAAATATGTTAATGTAATGAAACATATGGCCTTTTAAACAGAAACTAGAAGAATAATCTGGGTGTATTTGAGCTGGATTCGGAAAGAAATGTGGTCTTCTGTTCCTCTTTGAATCACTACAGCCAATCAAAGGGAGCTCTACAATGCCTGTGTCATTTGTTTCAGGCTCATTAATCAACAGACAAATAGCAGTAATTAGTCCAATAATTAATTTGCCATCACCAGTTATTTCTCTCCTCATTGTGTCATCAAGATATGGCCCAGATGATTAAAATGGGAGCTCTTTTCTCCACATGGCTTTTCCCCCTCTCCTGTTTATCTTTTAAATAACGTGACTTATGTTTTGAGATATTGCCTATCGTAGTGAAAATGTCCTTTTATTGGCATGTACTGTGATATGTCTAATCATTGTGTTGCGTGTCCAATCACAGTATGTGTTTGTTTTCTTGCAGGGAACAATGAATCCGTTCTGTGCACTGTGGGACAGCTCTATTATGTAAGTGAAAGTCAGTTTTATGTGTCTAAGATTGTTCTGATTTGTAAAAATGAGCCTTAAATACAATAACTTCATGGCCAATAATAAATTGTGGTGCTTGTTGAAATATCCAGCGATTGTATCCATAGAAACGTGTTTCTGCTGCCATCGAGGTGAAACAGTGGTTGACATTAGCAGTAATAGAATTTTGATTGTGTTATTCTCAGAGAATACATTTGATAGAAAAATATTTTGAACACTTGTGGTGCTGTCAGGCTCCTCTTATCTTTTCACCCTAAGTCAACATGAAATCAGAACTGACCCGATTTATTTTATAATGCCTGTCTTTGGTCTTATTAAACATAATTCAAGAAAAAAAAATGTGTTTGTAATAATATTTTTGCAATGTAATAATATTTCTTAACATTTATTGATTTTTTTCATAGAATGTATTGTTCCACATAGAATGTGGCTATTATGAATTTTTATTTGATGTTGATTATGGGAAAACTGACCTTGTATTAGTGAGAAATATACTGATTTACTCTGAAAGCATATCCAGTTTCTGAGGAAACTGTCTCTCAGAATAGATCAAGGACCAGTTTACCTTAACATAACCTTTAGCTTCTACAGGAATCGGAACTGCAGTGTGAGACTGTCACTTCCACCAGTGCCCTTCAAGAGACTGTTTGAGAATAATTACTCCAGTGTCTGAGTAAAAGATGAAACAGACAAATCCCCAACCACCACAAGGCATTACAGCCGGCCCAGCTGCAATCATTTTTATAGATGGAGAAAATTATATGAGGGGTAACATTATGATGCTATAAACCTTATTTTCCCACTTTTTGAAGTGCTTTTCGAAGAAGTACTGTATATATACTACCATTCAGAAGTTTACTTTTTTATTTAAAGCTCCAGTCCGTAAGTTTTGCCTCTTTGTCGCCATCTCTGTTTGAAAACGTGGAATTGCAGCTGCTTGCGGAATTATCTTCCTTGCTTGGGATGTGCTCTGGCATGGCTGCAGCGCGGATGAATCTAATGTTTTGAGGTGAATGTGTTGCTGTCAGTTACAGCACCGGTGTGGATGTTTACTGTACTTCGCAATCACAGATTCTAGCCTAAGTCTTGGAATATATGACCCAAATAAGAATTTTCATCGTATATTGCCATCTGAACAAGTAAGTAACAAGTCTGCCACGTTTGTTCTGACCAACTGAGGAAAAAAAAAACATTACAATAAATCGCGCTACCAATGGTGATTTAATCTAAAGATTGGTCAGCTCATATCACATCAAACTGTTCAAATTATTATTATTGTTATACTTTATTCTCAAATTATTAATGTTAACAACATCAGCATTGTGTGACTTTGAGTGTAGTGTGTATTAGCATGTAGATTTCATTTTCTGTACAGTCTAATCTAATCGTCATACCATTCGAATTTCAGATTAAGAAATTCTTTTAACCCAAAAAGCAAATTATGCTCCCTTCGAACTGGTTTTCTTTAAAATATAAATCTTGTGTAAACTCAGGCTATCTGTAATCAGAAGCACATTTAAAACTGGAATATAATTTAATTTCATTCACACGTGTTTCATAAACACATAATCCTTTCTGGATTGCGATCCCCCATCGAAATGATACATTTAATTATTCTAGCTGCTGCAAGAAAAGGCTATAAACGAGTCGCCACCTACAGCATCTTCACATGCGATAGCCTAGTAGCCGGAACAACTTCTTTATGTTTACAGACGTGACGTAATGATGCAGTGCCATGCTCAAATTTCCCACGAAAACCTACCCGTACTCTCAAATTAGAAAAAAATATTATAAGCTAACCGTTGTGAATCGGGCTAAAGTAAAGCGATAGTTTTCAGTATTGATAGCAATAAGAAATGTTTCCTTAGCAGCAAATCAGCATATTAGAATGATTTCTGAAAGATTATGACACTGAAGAGTAATGAGTAATTTTACTCTATTTTTGTTTACTCTATCAAATAAATGCAGCCTTGGTAAGCATAAGAGACTTCTTTCAAAAATATATTAAAAACAATCTTACTGACCTCTTGGATGGTAGTGTACCTGTTGAACCAAAGAAACAAGCTTGATACATGACACAGGAGTTAGAAACATTGGTGGCCCAATATTTAATACTTGTTCTTACGCTTTTCGCCATTCTGAAGTGGTTTTCTTATTTAAAGTGACATACAGTACATTTTCTACATGGAAGTTCCCCTAAGGCATAGTTGTGATGGTTCATGGATTGATTCTTACTAGCATTAAACCTAAAATCTTTGGGCTCAGGTCTTTAACCGCTAAATTACTATGACCAGAGCAGCTTCTCTGGCAGTATCATGCGACATCTCTTTGTCTAGAACAAAAGTTGTGTGATGGATTTTGTGGTGGATCTAATATTCTCTATTGTCACTCGTGATTGTGACTATAGCTCGTAGACCCTCTTTAGAGACATTTCATTTTGTCTTTGCTTTTCATCTGGTCCATTTGGATTTGGCAGCCTTTTCTCCTTTGTTCCCTAGCGTGCAATTAATAAAGCACGTATTTCTTTTGGCCAGGCTGTGCAGAGACAGGTTCTGTTGAAGGGATGTTTTCTAGAAATAGGAGTCAGGTTTGGCCACACAGAGATGTCTGTAGTGCTAACAAGTTTTATTTAAATTAGTAATTAGTGCTGTGTGTACCATGTCATGCTGTTATTTTTCCTTTGTCATTTTCATGTAGTATTATTACACATTTTATTTCCATACAAGATTCTTTCTTAGTGTTCAGTGGCTGTCAAGTTTAGAAAAGCATTAAAGAAATACCATGAAAGTAATTATGATCTGAGTAGTTTAAGGTATAGCTCACCCCAAAAATGAACATTTGTCATCATTTACATTTACCTGAACCTGAACCTCATTTACATTTACAGCTGTACAATGGACTACTTGTTGTCTTGCTGCTGTTTTATTTTATTTTATTTTTTTATTTTTATTTTTTTATTTTTTGAATTGTTTTTGCCCATGAAATTAAGCTAAAAAAAAAAAAAGTCATGCAGGTTTGGAACAACATAAGAACAAAAGATGATAGAATTTTCAGTTTCTGGTGAACTATCCCTTTAACATGTTTACCGTGTTGATTTGGGTTGTTTTGTTATGATGTTTCTCAGTAATTATATGATATCTGTATAATTCCAGTCATTTAATTATTTACTTATTTAGTCCTGTCTGGCCCATGCCGTAAATTGAAAATGGCTTCTATTTAATCTTAATCATCTTTAAATATGAAAATTACATGGTGCTTCTGAGCCAGACCTCTGTGCGGTGACCGATAAGAACACAGAGAAATCGTATTTATCAAATTCAATTTTCATTGAATGAAGGGCCACCCGAGTCTGCCCCCTTGAGTGTAATTTGAGCCACTGGAATGGATTTTAGCCCTGTGGTATTATTATATGCGGCTTATAAAGAGGGAGGGGCCTCTGCCCCGAAACACTCAGGAATATAAACAGGCTTCATATTTGCAATTAAAAGAGAGCCGCTCTTATTAGGCTCAAATAATGTGGATTTCATGCCTGTTCATGATAAATTTAAATAAATTTGCTGTTGAGTTTAGTCTCTAATCTGTTTGCATGATTATTTATGTGGACGCATGTTCATTAATAAATTTGTTCGTTAGCGTGTTTACTCTTTGTACAAAATCAAAATTGGCCTGTGCAAGCAAACAATTACAGAACACAAATGCACAACTCTATCAGCTCTCTCTGGCATGATTGTGCATATTTTGAGGTGCAATTTTAATTAGCCCCAAGAGATTTTCTCAAACAACGAGGGAAAACAGCTGCTGATTTCGATGACATTCATATCATAACTCTGTGCGTCTCTTCTTGGAAGTCGTCATGTATATGCTAGTGTATACGAGCTCAATGTGAACGAGAAATCTCGTGTTTTTAACATCTGACATCTCCGGTTCAGGCAGAGTGGAACATTTAAAGGGCTAATTCACATAAAAATTATAATACTGTCATTATTTACTCACCATCGTGTTGTTCAAAACCTTGTATGACTTGTGATTAGTCTCCATTTCCATGCATTTAAAATGGCTAGGAACCTGTCATGCTTCCATAGAAGCATAACAAAAAGTCCTGAAATCATTCAATAGCTTTGAATTATTTATTTTAAAAATTAGCTGAAAATTTGCTCACCCTCAGGCCATACAACATGGAGAGTATGTTTCTTCATGGGAGCAGATTTGGATAAATTTCGCCAGTGGATCCTCTGCAGTGAATGGGTGCCGACATTATGAGAGTCCAAACTACTGATAAAAACATCACAATAATCGGTATAGAGTACCTGGATTTGTTTCTTACAAACACACAGCTTTTCACTTTACAAGATGTTAATTGATGGACTGGAGTCGTGTGGATTATTATTGTTTTTAGCGGATGTTTGGACTCTCATTCTGATGGCACCCATTCACCACTCACTGAGAAAGTGTTGTAATGCTAAATTTCTTCAAATCTGTTTTGATGAAGAAACAAACTCATCTACATCTTGAATGGCCTATGGGTGAGTAAATTTTCAACATATTTTCATTTTTGGTGAATTATTGCTTTAAGTCACTATTTACTAAAAAATCTTGACATCCGCCTAGATCTCCTAGGCATGTTTATGAGAGAAGCTTGGGTACATAAATGAACTGAATCTTTTCAATGAATCATTTTAGTTCAGTCCAGTTCACAGTACTGGTCTGAATTATTTGGTTATGAAACAGACTGATCTGATTCTTGATGTTGACTCAGTGAATCAATGATCCGGTTGCTGTGGTTAACAGCTCACTAGAGAGGAAGATTATCAGTGTATAGCGACTTGAATTTTGTTTTGTTCTTCACACAAAGTCATAATATGACTTCAGAAAACTTGAAACATAGCACAATTTTTTAGAACCTTTTTTTGTGGTGCTTCTGCATCCTTTTGAAACTTGAAAGCTTCAGTTCCCATTTCATTGTATTGAAAAACAGGGCTGGCATAGTCTATTGTATTTATTTTTTTTGGTTTCAAGAAAGCAAGAAAGTCATACAGGTTTGGAAAAACATGAGGTTGGAGGACAAACTGAGGTTAACCTGTGTCTAGACTGGATTTCTTATTCATTTTGACTTGAATGCGTGTTGTTGATTGCCATTAACACTGTATTTGTGAGGAAAACAATGAAGCTTGTTCATTTTGCAAGAAAGTGGTAGGTGCAAAGAAGCACTGTTTTACAGAAACAATTATGGTAATGAGCAACAGGAAAAAAACGGAGGGAAATGTGTTGTGAATACCTGAAGTCACCATTACAATCCTGTTTGCTTGTAAGCTTTGTTCACTTAAATGGCTTACATTATCTTAAACATGGCTTCAGGATAGCATTTGTATATAATCAGATCCAAAGTATTTCTTCCCCATCCCAGCACAGTTGATGAGCGGTTTCTCCGAAGCTATCAGGAAGGAGTGGTATATGCCCCAGCACTGTGAAAATGATAAGTTACCTTGATTTAAAGGCAGAATCTTTCTCTCTAAGGCCAAATGTTGCTTAACTGCAGATTCTCGCTTGAATACTTACAACTCTATCAATTTTCGCATGTATGAAAAAGCACAGGAGGGCCACACTTGGCATGAATCTCCATTTTTTTCCTCATAAAATATTCAGAAGGAATAGAGGTGATGGTTGGAACAGCAAAGGTCTTGTATTGGTTTGCCATTAGCTCTTTTACTAAGAGTAGCCTTATGTGCCTTTTTTCATATTCAAATCTACTTTTCTTATTCATTCATTCATTCATTCATGTATTCCATAGGTAGCAGAATTCTTGGCCTTGAGTTTCCAGAAAAAAACATACAAAATACGGGAATCACAGAATCTGTATAAATTTTGATGACCTTATGTGGATGACCTTTTTCTCTTTTTTTGTTCTACCTGTTCACATCTTGAAGAAAATTGACATCAGGGGGAATTATTAAAAAGTAACAGCATGTTTGCATGATTTCAATGTACAGTATATGCTATGAGGCTGTTTGTTGATAAATTTGCATTTTTATAAAATATAATTTTCTTGATGTTGGAGTTAAGGACTAAAGATGTGTGTTTGATGAGCATTTTGTGCTATATTTTGTCAGATGCACAGTACTAATACTTTTTAAATACAGCATTTGCTGAGTTGCTTTGTGCAAGTGCCTTTAAAGTATTATTGTTAGGCTTATGTATAAAATGAACAGTCCAGAAATAACTGCAAAGCAGCCATGAATAGACCACTGATTGCAATGTTCCAGCAGTTCAAAGCACACAGCTTCCTATATTAAGTGCATTACTGACAGTAACCTGGCATCCAAACAGTACAATTGCTATAAAATATAAAGGATGTATTGAATAAGAAGAGTAAGACAAATCTTCAAATGTCAGAATTGTACTTAAATCTGATTACAGTGTCATTCTGCTAGCCTAAATGTAGTGATTCAGTACCATGGACAGCGCCGCATCTCGGCTATTAAAAGTCATTAGTCTCTACTCGTACAATTGCCTAGAAACCGAGTCTATCTTGAGCCTAGCGTAATTCATACACCCACAGACTCCTCCACAGACTGTGTGTGTCTTTCAAATTCCTCCCAGACCGGAAGAGCCAAGTGAGTAACAGGAGAACAGATGCAACTAAATGGAAAATAAATTGCCTTCTCCCTAGTAGAAAATATATCAAACTTCCATAAATAAGCCATGCAAACTGGAATTACCAAAGTAAGGTTTTGTTTTGATAGTTATGATAAGGTAATGTTGCTTCTTTCATGCCACACAGTCAGTGATCAGATGAATTGACTGCATATTGAGTGCATCAAATCAAATTGGTTTGCTGACACAGTAACCCATTCTACAACATCCTAATAAACACCAGGAGCCAGTCGCTATCGGCTTGCTGTCGATGCGGTTAGACCGGACAGGGCCGCATTCTGTCTTCCATGAATGAATCAATCCAGCCTGATTTATGTCTGGAGCATATCTGGAGCTAAATATGATCCAAAACCAGGAGTCATTTGCTATGCATGAAATGCCTTTGGATCATTACACATCATTAGTTAATGCACATTCAGGTACTTAGAAATGTCATGAAACTTTCATGCGAATCATACATTTTCATATATGAATATATATGAAAGATATGCTATTATATAATGCATTTTACTCTCTTTTATTGAATGTTATTATGCATGTTATCCATGCATATAAAAAGTGTGAGTTTTAAAGATTAATTAAACCTTGAAAAGAGAGCAATTGCTGCGGTTTAATTATGGAGCTCCTCATAGCCTTCCTCAGGGAAAAGTTACTAAGGATGTCATGTCATACAGCCTCCGGAAAAGGGCTGTATTTGTTATGCATCTTTTGGAGGAACTTTAATTCAATGTTGCTTTTATACTACACTGATTGTATTCAACTGGTTAATCATAATACTTCATAGCTGTTGACTAACTGATTTTGTTATACCAGAGGTTCCATATGAATATTTTACACAAGATAAACAATATTATCAAACATTAATCAGTTACGCTGAGTAAATACAAACCTGGATGATGTTTATCAGCTTATTTAATTATTTTAGCCTATAATAGAATAATTTATTATCCAGCTAAGTTAAGTAAGATATATCAGCCTGATCTTTAGATGTAACCACTGCAATATCAGCCGAGATGTGTAAGCATTAATAAATAGGTGAGATGTCTATTCTATCATTTTGCTAGCCAGAGAAGGAGAAATTGGCTACTGGCTGATCAGTAAATAGCACCCAGGCTGTCTGTCTCCTTTGGGCTGGTGAATAACATTCATCCTCTTAAGTTACATGGATCCTCCCCAGACCTACTAATGTGATACTCACAGCATTTGTAAATCTACATCTTGATACAAATACAGAATAACAGAACACTTCTTGCCTCCTTTACAGCAGTGAAGTACTTTAATAGAAAAGCCCCCTGCTGAGCAAGGCAGCAGCCAGAACAAATGTACTGGGTACCACCTGTCACTCTAAATTGACTGACTAGGCCCTGTGCTACTGGTCTTTTCCTGTAGACAAACGGACCTGCCACACACCTCTTGATTTAGATATTCTTAGTAACCAGTACAGTGAGGCCAAACGGCTGTCAAATGTTGCAAATAAAAAGGCCTAGAAAAGCGTCAGAAGATTCCAATCTGCATTACGATACTGTTGAGGGTGTATACGTCACTATAATATGCCTAACACTATGGACCACCTAGGATAGTGGCAGGACAGACATTCTTCCTGACTGCAGACTATGTTGGCAGAGGTGACAAAATGGCAGTGCATCATCTTTTCGTGGCATGTATTGCCACCGTTTGACTGCTCGATCACTGTCTGACAATTTTTACACAAGAGGATCTATTTTTTCCAAGACCCTCGAATGCCAGCAACGTATTGGGGCAGTGAATCTGTCCTCACTAGACATCTGAGAATAGGTGCATGTGGACTGTGCTCTTATTTGAAGACACACTTCAACACAATCACACAAACAGATACATTTATAGTCAAACGCACTCATGCCAACAATATAATATTCTCTGGTATGTTCTCATTATGATTTCAATAAGCAAAATCTTTCTACTAGGTCAACTATGTGCGTTTGCAGAGCTAGAATTGTTACAGTACAATGAGAACTCACCCTTCTGTGATATCTGACCTTCCCATCTCACAATAAAGCCCTCATAAACACCCTTTTGCACTCATTCATGCTGACTTCCTTGTATATATCGAACTACAATTTCACAGAACTAGCTGTTCAAGAGAAGCATTAGTCATCATGACTTCATGTCACATGCAAGAGTAACAGCAGAACAAGGATGAATCGACTCGAGTGCAATGAACTGACAGCAAACATTACGATCAATACTGTACATCTACATTGGAAATATGGATTTACAGGATTCCTCAAAGCAGCATTGCAGAAAGACTACTAAATAATTCAGAAAAAAACATTTCACAAAAGATACCAATCACTTCTATGAGGCACATTCTATAACTGCACATGCCCAATGCAAGTTTCCAAATCAAGAAGGATATAGCATAATGATAATACAGTAATATAATATAGGAGAAACATAATCATTATCATCATATGATGAATAACATCATTACTATTACATAACAAACAACTCTGGATCAGCGACAGATCAGCAAAGGACCAAGCACCAAGATAACAATGAATGAATAAAGGAACTACAAATCATCAAGTCACACTGTAGTGAAATGATGGATCATATTTTAAGTCTCATAATAAGAGAATTGGACAGTGAGGTTTGGAAAAGAATTCAAATTTGAGTGAAACACTTAAGATTCTTCTTACACAATACTCATGAAAATTTCAATTAAGTCGATTAGACTCAATCTACATTGATTTGTATGTGAGTAAAGGCATGCTGAACTAATGAATCACTGTCTGTTTGGCCAAGATTTGGGGGTCTTACCCTGGAAACGGTGAGGGGCATGTTGAAGTCCTTGCCTCCTTGCAACCGGAAGCCCCAAGGCGAAGGTCCAGCGAGTGAAACGTTGTACGAAGTCATTGTTCAAAAAAGCCTGTGTATTGTTTAAGCAACAGAATTTCTCCAAACGGATGGGGAAAATGGATTTGGAGGGGGGCGGGGCACGTGCCAAACAGCCTCTGAAAGAAGAAGGGGGAAAAAAAGTGTAAAATGAAAGTAACACTCACACCTCTCCGACAAAAAAAAAAAAAAAAAAAAAAAAAACCTGCAGGCCAAAAGGGTCAAAGTAACAGCTTAAAACAAGGAATTCAGGAATTCAGGCCCAGCCAAACTGCAACTAATGCAAAATAACTGGAGCAACAGAGAAGAGCTATGAGCCAGAGGAAGAGGATTCTTGCCTGTTCAGATGAGCTGGACAGACAGCCTAAGAATAGCTGCCCCTCTGCCGAGAGCGATAGCACTATGGCATTGTGGGGAGAGGGGAGGAAGGGGTACTTATATGGCATGTAAGTGGACACCCAGAATGCCAGGCCTCCCATGATTCACAGAGCTAATATAGCCCCCTCTTAGGCTAAAAGATTTTTCTAGACTCCTTTCTTCTAGGGTGCCTCATCTATCTGGGTCCTGGGCTAGTTTTGGTTTGGGTTAGGGTTAGGGTTAGGGTTAGAGTTAGGCTTAACTCCTTGCAAGTGCAACCTGGCTGATTCTAGAAAAAAAAAAGGTCAGCAAAAGTTTAGAGTTAATTGGCAGCCCCCAGGGACACAAACAAGCCTATCTCATTCATTCACAATGCATTCTGGGATTGAACTGTGTCTCCTGTTTAAATGAAGTGTCTATCATCATTCTAAATACACTGAAATTTTAACATACAAAGACAATAAAAACTTTAAGGTCATTTATAATGTTACAAAAGATTTAAAAAATAAACATCTCATAGTTCCACTGAAATATTAAGCAGCATTTCAACACCCATAATAAGAAATATGTTTTGAGCAGCAAATAAGCATATTAGAATGATTTCTAAAGGATTATGAGACACTAATAATACCAGAGTAATGGCTGCTGAAAATTTAGCTTTGCCATTATAGCAATAAATTACATTTTAAAACAGCAGCCTTGGTGAGCATTACAGACTTCTTTTAAAATCATTAAGAAGTCTTACCGACCCCAAACTTTTGAATGGTAGTGTATCTTTATGAATACATTCACTCTGGATGCAATCAATCACTCTTCATACTAACATTTAAAACATTCTATTGGCACTGTAATCATAATGCAGGACATAATTTTTCATTCTTTATTGCAAACAAACCTTGAATGGCATCTACATGAGATAATGTTATCCCAAGCATTCAGAGGCATCTGGAGGTTCTTTATGAGCAGCTTTAAACAAAGAATGAGTGGCAGTGAGAAAAGCCTGATATGCTCTTATTGCTCTCAGAGAACCGAGATAAGAGGACCTCTCGTGCACCAGCACATCACAAGCTCCGCACCGAGACATCGGAGGAAAGATAACCACTGAGGACCTGCCTGTTCATCCAGCCTAATTTGGGAGACCTCTAGTTTGCAGCTAAGTTTAGCACTCTTTGTCAACGGAAGAATTTGAAGTAATACTGTACATGAATGTTCAACAATCAGGCCTTCATAGACGGCATTTCAGAGAACAAGCGTCCTGGACAGTTTGTGACATTGCTTTGATAATTGATACAGTGCTTGTCATTGTGAGCCTTGGCAAAGACAACATACTAGGCTATTATTGTAAAAAAGTACATTGAGTTTTTCTGATTTAAAGTATTTTCTGATTCAAGTTGTTGTATCTTTTCTAACCAGTCATACTGTATGGTTTGTCCTACCATACATATATCTGTATGTACTTGTCACACTTAAAAGATTCAGATCATCAAACAAATTTTTATATTACACAAAGATAATGCA
Source organism: Tor tambroides (assembly GCA_021397915.2). Lineage (NCBI taxonomy): Eukaryota > Metazoa > Chordata > Actinopteri > Cypriniformes > Cyprinidae > Tor > Tor tambroides. The sequence goes on from JAFVLL020018926.1 coordinate 166,385, forward strand.
AGTAAATACAAAATGCAGTTTTTAAATGATGATTTCATTTATTAAAGGAAAAAATCTGTCCAAACCTACCTGGCTCTACATGAAAAAGTAATTGCCCCCTCCTGTTAAATCATGAAAGAACTGTGATTAACCACATTTTTTAGAAAGCTGAGTTAAATTTCACTGCCAGACCTGTTGAATCAAGAAATCACTTAAATAGAACCTGTCAGACAAAGTGAAGCACAGTTAAAGAGCAACACATCAGGCTGCGATCTAAAGAAATTCAAGAACAGATGAGAAACAAAATAGGTGACATGTATCAGTCTGGAAACGGTTATAAAGTCATTTCTAAGGCTTTGGGACTCCAGCGAACCACGGTCAGAACCATTATCCACAAATGGAGAAAACCTGGAACAGTGGTTTACCTTCCCAGGAGTGGCCGGCCTAACAAAATTACTCCAAGAGTGCAACAACGTCTCATCCAGGAGGTCATAAAAGAACCCAGAACAACATCTAAAGAACTGCAGGCCTCACTTGCCTCAATTAAGGTCAGTGTTCATGATTCAACAATAAGAAAGAGACTGGCCAAAAACAGCATCCATGGGAGAGTTCCAAGGCAAAAGCCATTGCTATGGTGGTGGTAGTGTGATGGTCTGGGGCTGCTTTGCAGCTTCAGGACCTGGACGACTTGCCATAATTGATGGAACCATGAATTCTGCACTCTATCAGAAAATCCTGAAGGAGAATGTCTGGCCATCAGTTTGTGACCTCAAGCTCAAGCGCACTTGGGTTATGCAACAGGACAAGGATCCCAAAAACACCAGCAAGTCCACCTCTCAATGGCTCAAGAAAAACAAAATTAAGGTTTTGGAGTGGCCACGTCAAAGTACGGGCTTAAATCCAATTGAGATGCTGTGGCATGACCTTAAACAGTCCATTCATGCTCGAAAACCCTCCAATGTGGCTGAATTAAAACAATTCTGCAAAGAAGAGTGGGCCAAAATTCTTCCACAGCAATGTGAAAGACTCATTGCCAGTTATCGCAAATGCTTGATTGCAGTTGTTGCTGCCAAGGGTTGTACAACCAGTTTTTAGATTTAAAGGGCAATGACTTTTTCACATAGGGCCAGGCAGGATTGGACAGCTTTTTTCCCTTAATAAATGAAATCATTATTTCAAAACTGCATTTTGTATTTACTCGGGTTATCTTTGTGTAATATTAAAACTTGTCTGATCTGAATCTTTTAAGTGTGACAAATATACAAAAAAATTTAAAAAACAGGAAGGGGGCAAAAAGCACTGTGTGTGTGTGTATATATGAGACCACATTATCGACCTTACAGCAGATCAAATGAGAGTTTGTACATTATTTTAACCAGCAATATGAATCTACACAAACACAGTGCAACAGGATATTGCACTAGTTGATTTATGATAACTTGGTCAATTGTGTGCACACAGAGAACAGTCTTTATGTAATGTCCCTCATGTCTATTTATTGTCTGTAACAATTACTTTTATAAATACTTAATGTTTTCACCAAGGATTCACAACAAACAATTCACAATCACAACAAAGCTGACAGGCGGAGCATCCAGCAGTTGCCACCTGAAGACAACATGTATCCCACCTCAGTTACTGCATTAAGCAAAACACTTTTACACCTTTTCACCATGCACAGTAGTGAATTACATGTAGCTACTACAATATAAGCAAATATAATGGATCCATCTTTAACCAGACAATAACGTGCAAAACATGTAAATAATGTCCCATGCAAAACTACACACATCAGGAAAGAAAAAAAGACTTCAAAGAGCTTGAGCATCACTCAATCAGTGTTGCCAGAAGCCAAAACCAGACACATGCACCTGACAACAAATTCAAAACAATAACAGACAAGCCACTGACTGCAAAATAGTCTGTATATTTAGGCTCGAAGTAATATATAGTAATATATCTGTAGGTATGGAAGAATGGGAAAACTATGAATGAAGCCCTAACGGAGAGACGATGTTTACAGAAATGTTTTCACGCGACTGCAGCCACTGAGCGTCTAGAGTACAGTGTCAAGCCTGTTGCCTCCATTTCCATTCAACAAACTATTAAAGAGAAACAAGTTCTCAAAATTTTGCTTCAACCTACATTGCATGCTTTAAGTTCCTTTATACTGACACCCGCGAGCCTTGGAGCTTGGAGTCGCTCCGTTTCCTCCAGAGGCGAGCTCTGTCACTCACAAGATCCCTGGAACCCCCGGTGTACGTAAGCACACGGGACGCAAATTGACCAATCATACTATGCTGAAGGATAAGCTCATGAATATTAATTATGGAATGTGGCGTTCCCTCCCGCAGGCCTCCCTGATTCGCTGGAATGCAGACTTTGAGCTAATCAACTGGCGAATTAACCAATCATCATATGGTGAGCGTTTGAATATTATGAATATTAATTAGCTTTTGTGTCTGATGTGTTACTGGCGTTACCAAGCAACATAGCATGACCTGATAAATATTCACGAGTAAAGCCTTTTTTTCCATAGTAGGATTCGTAATTTCCTACACGGGACGGGGAGACGGAGGGCAAGGGATTTTCATTAGAGAGGAATTATTAAAGAGACAGTCGTCCCTCTGTTGCCCTTGTCAACTGTTTTGAAAATGAGTCAACTTAACATCTGACCTATAAAAAAGCCTCAAAAGCCATCAGACATTCTGCAGGGCCCTATATTTAATTCATTAAACTTAGTTCTCAGCCCTATTTAAAATAGAAAAAAAAAGCATCTTAAACCAGCATAAGCTTGTTTGCTGGTCTTTAAACTGGTCTAGCTTGGTCTCCCAGCTAAATTGGTTCTTTTAGCTGGTCTGCAAACTGGAACACCAATTTGACCAGCTGAAAAGTCCTAAACTAAATGTGATGAATGAATGTTATTTATATCTGCTGATGTACAGGTGGCACACTTTAGAGGTTTGGGGACAACTGTGGACCCCAGAGGACATGTCAGTTACAGTGACTGAATGAATACCTGCTGTTAGTGACACACTTGAGGGGGTTTTGCATGCCACATCAGGTTATGATGCAGATCCTGCCTCCCTAGAGCACATCAGCAACTCCCAGAGTTGGGATTCAAAACATATATTTTGTTTTTCATGCTCAGATACAGCATACATTACTTACAATCTGATTTTTCCATGAATCACAATGACACACTGATAAATGCGTAACGCTAGATGGAGTAACATTATGTTTTAGGCATGATAAACTTTTCCTCAAAGAGAAAAGAGTGCAAAAAACACACTTTTGTTAATTTTCCAACCCATAAAGGAATATTGTGCGGTCGTGTGCAAACATTTCTTGCTGTAATGTTTAATGTCATATTTGTTTTTTCAAGAGCCACTGCTGACTTGGCAAATGGCACATTGCCCACAGGAGGGCATTGTGTGAAAGAGCAGATGGTGCACTGTTTAAAAATGACAACCTGCGTCATAGTTGCAATGAAAGGACTCAGTGTAAGAGAATTTTAACCACACATCACAGTACACACACAGACATGATTACATGAATAATGTTCTCAGGTACCTTTGAGAAGAAGACATGCCTGAGATAGAAGTTCACACATTTTACACTCACATGCCCAATATTTCTAGGCTTTACTGAACCAAATTCCAGAGTATGCACTATTGTTCAAACGTTTGGGGTAGGTAAGACTTGCTAATGTTTTTTTTTTTTAATTTTCTCTTATGCTCACGGCTGCATTTATTTGATCAAAAATATAGGCCTAGTAAAAGCATTATTACAGTGAAACATTACAATTTGAAAGACCTGTTTTTATTTCAATGTATATTTTTCAAAATTCCTTGCCAAATATGAAAATAAAATAAAAACAGCATTTATTTGAAATAGAAATGTTTTTGTAACAACGTAAAAGTTTTTCTCGCCACTTTTCAATTTTAATCTAAATTTAACCAGTTGAATGCATACTGGGTGAATAAAAAGTCTTATTGATCCCTTTTTTTTTTTTTTACAGTAATGTACATCAGTCTGTATTTGTTTGTCTTCTTCACACCAGGTTATTATATTATAATGTTTTTTAACTAAGTCAGGCTTAAAGAAACAACAAACTAAAAAGCGGGCTCATGCAGTTCAACATGTGGCCAGAGGGGGGCAGATGAAATTTACTTGCAGAACCACAAAAAGAGAATAATACCACTAGTAAACAACTTCCATTTCTGTATTCCTCCTTTTTCAGTGAGTTTAAGAGCAGGCTTCTTGTCATATAAAAGACCATTCACGCTCAGAAGCATTTATCCTGACAATGTAGGGAACTTTTGCTGTGATACTCTAAATGCAAATGAAAACCCTGAAAGTTGTGGTTGAGAAAAATGATGTCAAATCATTACTGACAGCATGCGTTAGTGAGGACAGCGATGTCTGAAGGCTAGAGAAACATCTCTATAAACAGACCAGCTTTTTTTTAATTTAGTGATGTGACTTGACAGTAATATTTCATGAAGGAAAAATTAGAATCATTTTTGCTAATTTGATTATGAAAGTACTTGCTCCTCTCCATATTCCATAGAGAAAAGAAACAACGAGTAGAACTGCAGGTTTATTTTAAAAAAATAAAAGGAACAACCACAAAAGAGCATTATGAATATACAATAATGTTCTCCTTAGTGTTGGATACACACACATACTGTGTCTTTCATTTGAATGGATACACATTAACAAATATATATTCAGATACAATTTGAGACTATGCTTAACAATATAAACAGTCCACAGACTGTAGTCATCTGGACAAATAAATGATTCCTTTTTACAAACAAACCACTCAAGAACAAGCTAACACTAGATAACTCTAAAGAGCGCCACAATGTTTATTTGCTAAACCGTGTCTTCCAGAACTATCTAGAAGAGCAGCCACCATCACATTTGAGTTACATCCAGTCACTGAGTAAAAAGGCAACATAATTGTTCAAACATTAATAGTTGGATATAATTTGATCGTGTAGGCTACTCTAAAGTGAATATTCAAACAGTTGTAATTAAAAACAAAGAACAGCAAAAACAACACGGCTGTAGAGGTGGATGCACATGCGAGCATGTGATCAATATTCATTAGGGTCATTCATCTCGATGATAGATTGATGGAAACACACACAGCATGTATGACATCAGTTGCGCATTCTCTGTTGGTGTGATTTAAGCCCGGCTCACACTGTGCGATTTTGGCCACGATTTGGTCGTCTGAGACCAATTTTGAAAATCCTAAAAGATTCCTATAATCCTAGGCTAAAATCTGTAGTCTTTGATCGTTAGTTTGACATGTTCACCGACAGCCGATTAATGGCTGTTGCGATCAAATTTCACCTCCGACGAATTTCTGGCAGTGTCAGAAGATTTGGCGCAAAGTCCTGCAGTGTGACTACCCCTACGATGAATGTCAAACTGTCTCTGTTTTTCAAGACAAGCTATGAGCAGAATTAATGCTAGAGAATTATTCTATCAGCCATAAACTCCGGCGCTCCCGTCCTCCGCTCACGGAATTCATCTGATATGTTGCCTTTTTTTATATAAACACTGGTTGCGCCGCTGTTTTCATGTGGGTGTGTAGAGCTGCATACACTATTCTTCTTAAATACCCCGGTATTGCCGCTGTTCATGATAGCCAACATTTCAGTCCCGCGTGCAATGCAGTTTGCAGTTAATGGACGTGTATGGGTTGATAATGTAAAACCCCCGACAAGTTTTCTTGCGCGCACCCGTTTTTACCTCGTCTTGACTGTCGTACAGTCTGACATTAATGACAACTGAGATCCCATAGTGTGACATGATCATCATGTTCGTACAGTCTGACAAGTACAATCCTAAAGGACTTTTAAAAGATCGCACAGTGTGAGCCCGGCTTTAGTGAGATAATGATGTGTCCCTGCTCCAGGCATATGCATTCTGTGGCTTGTGCTGTTTAAGATTTACTTTTTTCCAAAGCAATACAAAAATCTTTTTATCCCTCCAATCACTAGATTACATCAGTTAAACAGACGATAAACAGATGCTTTACGGTGAATTGAAGTGCTGTTTCTATTTTCACTAATGTGATATAGGCCTAGCTCATTTGCAAACTATGATAACAAATTAAATTCAACATTCTTAACGCTGAAGCTCTTAGAGTTCTATTGCACCAGACTGTTACTTTAGTAATAGGCCATTAGTAATATTACAAAAAAAAAAAAAAAAACATACACACACTTCCAACTTACAAATATAGTGAAACTAAAAAGACAAAAAAAAAAATCTAAAAATGTGAAAACCAGAAATGATTACAATGCTTTCAAAAATCAGAGGTCAGGAGCAGAATTACAGAAGCTTCCTATCTTAAAGCTACACTATTGGCATTTTGTAGGAAAATGTAAGTTAATTCCAATGTAAAACCTCAATGTGGATATTTGGACAAGCTCTAAATAACTTCAAGCCCTCTAGCGGTTACAAAGTAAAACTGCATGCAAAGTGTTTTGGGGTAAAGAGAAGACATGGCTTGGAAGATGCATTTTTTAAACTCTCCTCAATAACATTTTTATTTTTTATATTAAAAAATTACATAGTGTAGCTTTAAGTCTGAAGATCTGATAAGTTTAATATTCAAAATGAGATCACCATGGTGACTAAACAGATAAAACAGGATTCTGAGTTGTAATATGGCTTCAAATTGCATACCTTAAATTTCTGTGGAAGCAAGCATTTCAGTTCAACTCACATACCACAGTCTTAAGATGATCCTGTTAAGCAAAAACATTCAGGTAGAGTCTCGCTTTGAAAGAAGATGAAATGGCATCATAAAAAAATGGTCAAAATTACATTTATAATGTACAAGAAACACAAAAATTAAAGCTTAATACTAAAGCAAACACAAAGAACTCCCTAATTAAGCTGATATTACCTGTATATGCCATTTGACATTGATGACAGACTAAAATAATCTGAGATGCCCTTTCTCTTCATCCATCCAAGTCTCCATGGGCTGGGCAGTAACTTTGCCTGATTCAAAGCACTGCCTGTTAAATGTTTCCTTAAAATAGAGGGAAACAAAGATGCTGGACATTGTGTAACAGTTGAGGTCATCGAAAAATGTATTACACATGTAAATGACATCAATGTATGACTTTCATATTTTACATTCTGTGATACTGTTTAATCTCTCAGGTTTTGTCTTCATTTCAAGTTCGCCTTACTAAAGGTCTAAACCACAGAACAGGATAACTCACAAAAACACTAAACCCCAACACAAAGCTTGAAGGTAAGATTTACATGGCGAGTGAAGAGGTATAAGCACTAGAGATACTGAGGGCGAGGGTTGTCTAATAAGTGAGCGGACTCAGGTGTTTCAGCAGCAGTGGAGAGATGCACTGCCCCCTGCTGGACTCCTCCACGAGAGTCTCTTCTGGGTGGATTTGCCCCAGCACTGGACACACTTGAGCGGCTGCTTCTGTAGCTGGGCCGTACCGAGGGTAGGAAAGAGCTAGACTCAGAGGTGATGACAATACTGGGAATCCGACCAATCGCACCTCTTGAAATTGGCATGTCTGTACCGTCACCAGCCTGCAAACAGCACAGATGAAGGTTTTGAGAGATTAAATCTACCTATTGCCAATTATCAGCCTATATTGTGCATTAAATCAGAATTAAAACATTTTTTTCCTGGAGATAACACTGCTGCAATCAAGCTCAAGATGACCTCCGTAACAAAACACTGACAGCAAAATTCTTGGTTTAATTAATAGGGATTCGTGTATGAAAGATGATTAGGATTATTCTTTCAAAGGCACATATTTCTTCTGCAGAAACAGGCATTTAATGGCAAAATGGAACAGTAATTATATTACATGCTTTTCTTCTGCAATCAGAATTCATTAACTAATTACATTTTTTCAACAGCACACTGATTTATCAAACAGCATTCTAGCAATTTGAATATGCTTTCAGATTTTTCATGTACAAATTTGATTGCCTGGGGCAGTTGTTCTGCCAGTCACACCAGAACAAAACATTCCTGACGTCAGCAAATTTTACAAACCACGCCACCTACAGGATCCTGCAAAAGCTCGATTGGTATATACTGAACTTAAACAGACTCACAGCTAAAGGGTTAGTACGGTCCGGCTGAACGAGTCCAACCACAGACACATCATCCACATCAGAGGAACTCTAGGTCAGAAATGAGAGGGTCAGGATAATAGTCAAAAAAGTCTAGGGTCAGAAAATGTTTTTTGAAGAAAGCAGTAATTCTATTCAGCAAGTACACATTAAATTGAGACATTTATAATGTTACAAAACTTTTCCATTTCAGATAAATGGCAAATGCTGTTCTTTTGAACTCTCTATTCATCAAAGAATCCTGAAAAGATGTTTCTCCAAAAATATTAAGCACAACAACTTTTTAATGTTGACAGGAATAAAAATGTTGCTTGAGCATCAAAGTATCAAAATGATTTCTAAAGAATCATATAACATCACAGGAATAAATTACATTTTAAAATATATTACAACCGTTTTTTTTAAAATTGTAATAATATTTGACCAAATTACTGTTTTCACTGTATTTTAATTAAACAAATTTAGGCTTGGTGAGCATTAGAGACTTAGTTTGTGGCATTTTGTAGGCAATAAGCTTAAGCTTGTAAGCAGCAAGCACTTGTGTGCCTTTGTATGTAATATGTAAAGGATAATCAACAGGGTGATTTCATATTAACCTAAAGGGTACCTGACTGTACATTATCAAATTTAGTTCACCCACAAACGTACATTCTGTTGTCATCTACTCATCCTGATGTTGCTTAAACATATGTGCTTTTTTATTAGTGTAACCGAAACTTGCTAAAACATGACTGATTATTTTTCTATAGTCCATATTTCTCATGATGGCCACTGTCTACTTTGATTATATCAAAAACAATCTGTTGAATTACTTTTAATATTCAACCCATAAGCGCAGCTTGCAGGGGAGCCAGAGGGGCATTACCATAAAAAAGCTGAAATGCGTTTAAAAGTGTGACTGACCAAATTGACTGGCTAGGTCAAATGTCAAGCTACGCCCATGCTTCAACAGAGTAACATGAGGATAAACAGAGGATGACAGGATTAGCAATTCTGCATGAACACATTTTCGTTAGACAGGCTACACTCCTTTGATACTTGCCACATATGTAATACATTCAGCCTGTGAGGTCACCTTTTCAAAGATGCCCGAGTCATGGCTTTTGAGCTTTGACTTGAAGCTGGATGAGTTACATGGTTTGAAGTCTGGGATCTCCGCAGTGTCCTTGCTGATGTCACAAGACACCTGCCTGCTGGCAGGCCTGGAGCTCATGCTCGAGAGATCGGCCTCAGTATCTGTCCAGCCCTGAAGAGTAGAAACAGGTCAGGTCATAAAATACATCCATTACAATCACATTCGCCCATGTGAAGACTAATCATCAAGTCTAGAGATCCATCAGGCTCACACACTCACAGATTCGCTGTCAGAGGCTGAGGAGAGCCGGGACTTGCCAGTGCTGGTTCTGCGAAACTGTCCGGACATATCAGAGGACTGGCTTGTGACGGTGGAACGACGTGTGGACATGAAGCTGCTGTGAAGCGAGTGGAGGTCACGCTTGGGGACGCACAACAGCACACGAAGACACGGAATGTACTTTGCTATGGCCAACCTGACAAAGACACAGATGAGATACAGGCATGAGACACCGTAGACATGGTGGATTCATATTTACTGTACATAGAGCATGATTCAAACCTGATCAGTCAAATAATAACTAAAATAATGAAAATAGAAAAATAAATAATACAAAAAAATTCTAAAAGAATACTAAAATAACACTGATTGCTGTCAGAAATGTCAAAATCATTTGTGTAGTCTTGTAAAAAAAAAAATATATACACAGATATGTTTTTAATTCAGTAGCAGTGAAAGCTGTTATAAAGGCAGTAATAATAATAGGCAAGATAAGTTTATATTAAATGTTTTGTGTCAGAATATATGCAATAACTTCGGAGCTTCAAATTAGCTACATATTTCAGATACATTTGAAATAGTATTAATACACTTTAGACTTAAATCAAAATGAACCGTTTGTCATTGCATGCATGAAAACATGTTCAGTGCATAGGGACTAAAATGTGTTTAGCAAAATGTGGTTTAGTGTTGTGGGAGAAAATCAAATCAAAATGACTTTTTGACCCAGCAGGCCTTACACATGGTACCATACTGTCAGGATGCTCTGTGCAGGATTAATTATTCTTTATGCTCAAATGGATATTCAGGTTAATGAAATCAATCAAAATGAAATTTCACACTTTAACCCAGAAGCGTTGCATGTTTCTGATCAATTTGCGATTGAATGGCTCAATGAACTAGACACTAAGAAAAATTAAAACAATCACAATTTGCCTCAGGCGTTTAGTCCTAATGGGGCCAGACCAGGTAATCTAATCTCTGACCCATGTTCTTTGTTAATGGAAAGTGAGTTTGTCCATTAAAATGTCAAACATTACCACTTATAGTGCCATTAATGTTTTTCATTACCACTTTGAGAGTCTAAACTAAGCCAGTCTGGTTTCAAAAATATATTGAACTGACATGAACGATTCTCAATGAGACTCCTACAGTACCTGTATTTGGGGTGTGTGATGGCGTAGATGATGGGATTGTGGATTGCTGAAGCTTTGGCTATCACAGCAGGTACTGAATTCATATATGGTGTGAGCATATCAGAATACCTGAAAAATACAAGTGTATAGATTAATTAACATGTTAATTTATGTATATATATTTTACTGTAGGCCATTACCTCGGTACTTGTAGTCTACATAATAAATTAACATAATTATGCTAAATATATGTAAAAGCTAAAAAAAATTACACATAAACAATAAAAACATAACAATAAAATTGTTTTCTATTTTAAAATATTTTAATGTAATTTATTCCTGATGGCAAAGCTGCAAAGCAGCCATTACTCCAGTCTTAAGATTCTTCAGAAATTATTCTAATATGCTGATTTGCTGCTCAAGAAACACTTTTTATTATCAATGTTAAAAACTGTTGTGCTGTTTTTTTTGTTGTTGTTGAAACCGTGATACATTTTTTGTCAGGATTCTTCAATGAAAAAGAGTCCAAAAGAACAGCACTTACTTAGAAGTAATATTTTAATGTCTTTACTGTCACTTTTGATCAATTTAATGTGTCTTTGCAGAATAAAAGTAAAAATTTCTTAAAAAACGAAATCTTTCTGACACCAAAATTTTGAATGGCTATGTATATTTTATGTTACATCATATTGTGTTGTCAGGGTTGGGATTCATTTACCCAGCAAAAGCTGTCAGTGCCACAGTTGAATATGGAGACCAGGAGATGACATACATGAGAATGACAATAAGTGCAATTTTCGCCATCTTCCATTCATTTTTCAGCCGTTGAAACTGTTTAATTGAGTCTCTCTTGTTATCGCCATTAATTTTGCCCACAGCTCTTCCAAAGACAAAAAGAAAACAACAGTTAAACAACACCAATTTTCTAATATTGGTTTACTGCCATCAAAAGTTTATCTATTTTCAATAGGTCACACCTCAAGATTAATTAAAATGCAGAATAAAAGTGTTTAAGTACTTCAGTGTTACAGTTTACTGACATTTCTCCAATACAATTTACATTTTTAAAACAAAAGACATTTAACAGCTTTGAGACACTGCTGATGCTAATTAATTCATACTGTTCTGTTAGATCTGTATCGAAGAACTCACTCATTAGTGCTGCGAATGGATCGGAAAATAAAGAAATAGCAATAGATGATGACGATAAGTGGAATGAAGAAGACGAAGATGAAGAGGAGCATAGTGTAAGCTCGCACAGAGGGTGTGAAGGTCATATAATCCCAGGTGCAAGAGGTCAACAGCCCTTCAGGAACATAAGCACCTGCAAAACAGACACAGACACAATAAAAAAACTATAAAATAACAGAATTTGTGGAGGAAAGTGAAGGATAGCCAGCAGCTAAGCCTTTTACACCCGGAGAAATATTGTCAAAACTGGAACAAAATCACAAAGAAAGAGGATTTATGAATACTGTCTGGCTGCTGGGCAAATGCAGTGAAATACAACCCAATGCACACACAGCTGAGGATATTAAAGAAGTACGCTATAATCACAGTATTTCTTATCGCCACCAATCCAAGTCTGTCTTTCATGCATGTGCCGCTATCATCAGTTCTCCGAGGTTTGAGGTTGGAAGATATAAGCTGTCAGAACCACTAAAGGAGACAGACAACCTTCGTGTGAAGAGCAGGTTGCCTGTAAACCAGAGATAGAAAGTGCTGGAGAGGCAAAAGCACCAGGCTTTACCAGTATATCCCTCTTAAGCTGAAAGCCTTGGTCCTCAGAGACCACCTTTATGCGACACAGATCAGAGTCCAACAGCTCACTGTTTGTAAAGCCATTGGCTAACAACTCTCATGCTCCTGTGCTCACACATGGATGACCCAGAATGCTCAGTGTACTTGTCCCAAAAGACCTGAGCTTATAAAAGACTGATGCATCCTGTGAAAAGAGCATCAAAGGTATACTCAACTCCATTAACACAGGACCACACTTAAACACCTGCAAATGCACAAACATCACATGACATGTTGACATCTGGCTTAAAATAAATAACATTTGGTTTGATTTTGTTACCTAATTCAGTGATTTTCATACATTTATTTGATGGATGTGTAGATCGGGTCACTGACTGTATGTCTTTTTTTACAAAGAATGACAAAAAAAAAATTTTTACAAAAAATTTCTAGTTTTGCAATATTGCCCTTTTTTCTGTTTTCTGTATTAATCATGTTTGCAGAAATGCTTTTAGAAAGAGCAATGGAAGAGAATGAATATTGCTCATATGCACCTACCTGTTTCTCTTACAATGTAACCTGCACTGTAAAAAAGGAATTGTTGAGAAATGCTGAAAGTGCAAGGCAACGTGATGCATTAAGATATTTAGAACAGTGACAATCAACAAATGTAAAAAGATGAGCTCTTTACATCACAACACAGCAAATAACTTACAATAAAACAAAATAATCTAACATTTCATCAATATTATTCAATATAAAATTCTTTGTTGTTTGACTAGTTGGAACAACATTTGCGGGAATTCTGTAGACTTTCTATAGAAACACATACAGTGGATATGGTTACACTTTAAGTGATAGTTCACCCAAAAATGAAAATTATGTCATTATTTATTTACCCTCATGTTGTTCAAAACCTATATGTCTTTCTTTTCTGTTGAACATAAAAAATATATTTTGCAAAATGTCTCAAACTGTCCAAACTGTCATCCAAACTGTTTAGTTACCAACATTTATTCTACAGAATAAAGAAAGTCATACAGTTTTGGAACAACATGAGTGTGAGTAAATGATGACATAATTTTCATTTTTGGGTGAACTATTCCTTCAGGCCACATTTAATCATGTATGAATTGCCCTTGTAGGCCTGTTAGATAAAAATATCAAAGTGGCATTAATTAAAAACAAAAAAGCATAAGAACACTTTTCAATTAAAACATTTCACAAAGTTTAATAGGTTTAAAATGTTAAAACAACAGGTATACTACACTTACTCCAGCCAAAGAAGGGTGGCAGGCTCCAGCCAAGTGAATAACCCCAAGCTATCAGAAGGATCAGCAGAGCTCTCTTCTGAGACAACACACCGATGGAGGCCAGCGGCCGTGTGATCACGAAGTATCGATCCACAGCGATGACCATGAGCGTGATCATGGAGCAGATGCCAAATAAAGCCCCACAGAATGCATACAACTCACAACCTGGAGAGACAGGAGGAACAGAATTAAGTGAGTCCGTAGACATTTCTGTGGTAAATTCTAGCAGTTTTGTTGGAGCAGTGTTGGCGCTTGTTAGGTCAGTGTGAAAATAACATTTATGTTTCCAAACATTCTACATCCAGCAAACTTCTTAAAATATTTGCTGCTGTTTGTTGGGGCAGTGTGAACCAGCTTTTAGGCCTGGAGACACTTGGCTGGCAGGAACACAGACCGCCGCTGGCTCCATTTGAGGACCGACATCTGTGGCAGCGGTTCATTAAAATAATCTGCTCTGAAAAATTTACAATGAATGTTTTTCTTTCTGGTCACTGCCGTCCATCTCCATCTGTTGCTAAACTGATTTGTGTGTATATATATATATGTTTAGGTTAACTGACCGCTTAGTGTTACAATACTGTGTTTTGCCACAGAATTGGAAAATATATTCAAGTAAACTATTTTGCAATGCAGTGGTAGTATTTTGTACATTTTAAAATGGCAAAATCATTCTTATTTGAATTTTATTTCTTTTTAAATCAGTGGTTCTTAACCTTTTTGTCTCCCCCTATTGTACTACTTGAGATACGGGATAAAGATTTTTTTAACATTAACTAAATATCCACCTGATGAAATATTGAGTACAGCTGAGGCCCCCTAGTGGGCCCCGGCTCCCTAATTGAGAACCACTGTTTTAAATGAACTTTGTCCACCCCACATATCCAAACGAACATCATGGTATCCTAGTAACACTACTGTTCTAAGTGGATCCTACATCAAATAAACACACACAAATACAGAGACTGAGCTAGTTTGGGTCTGTCTGAAGTCTATTTCACATAATACATCATGTCATCAATAAAACAGGTCAAACAGAAGAAGAACCAGCGGAGAACAGAGAAACAGATGATTTCACACCATTATACTTGACACACACACAGTCTGGCACCTCCTCAACATCCACACACACTCTGTCTTCTACACTGTCAAGGCATACAGTATCTCACAGAAGTGAGTACACCCCTTACATTTTTGTAAATATTTTATTATATATCTTCAACACTGAAGAAATGACACTTTGCTACAATGTAAAGTAGTGAGTGTACAGCTTGTGTAACAGTGTAAATTTGCTGTCCCCTCAAAATAACTCGACACACAGCCATTAATGTCTAAACCGCTGGCCACAAAAGTGAGTACACCCCTAAGTGAAAATGTACAAATTGGGCCCAATTAGCCATTTTCTCTTCCCGGTGTCATGTGACTGGTTAGTGTTACAAGGCCTCAGGTGTGAATGGGGAGCAGGCGTGTTAAATTTGGTGTTATCGCTCTCACTCTCTCATACTGGTCACTGGAAGTTCAACATGGCACCTCATGACAAAGAACTCTCCGAGAATCTGAAAAAAAGAATTGTTGCTCTACATAAAGATGGCGTAGGCTATAAGAAGATTGCCAAGACCCTGAAACTGAGCTGCAGCACGGTGGCCAAGACCATACAGTGGTTTAACAGGACAGGTTCCACTCAGAACAGGCCTCGCCATGGTCGATCAAAGAAGTTGAGTGCACGTGCTCAGCGTCATATCCAGAGGTTGTGTTTGGGAAACAGACGTATGAGTGCTGCCAGCATTACTGCAGAGGTTGAAGGGGTGGGGGGGTCAGCCTGTCAGTGCTCAGACCATACGTCGCACACTGCATCAAATTGGTCTGCATGGTTGTCGTCCCAGAAAGAAGCCTCTTCTAAAAATGATGCACAAGAAAGCCTGCAAACAGTTTGCTGAAGACAAGCAGACTAAGGACATGGATTACTGGAACCATGTCCTGTGGTCTGATGAGACCAAGATAAACTTATTTGGTTCAGATGGTGTCAAGCGTGTGTGACTGCAACCAGGTGAGGAGTACAAAGACAAGTGTGTCTTGCCTATAGTCAAGCATAGTGGTGGGAGTGTCATGGTCCGGGGCTGCATGAGTGCTGCCGGCACTGGGGAGCTACAGTTCATTGAGGGACCCATGAATGCCAACATGTATTGTGACATACTGAAGCAGAGAATGGGCCACAGGGCAGTATTCCAACATTATCCTCCAACCTCCAAGATGACCACTGCCTTGCTAAAGAAGCTGAGGGTAAAGGTGATGGACTGGCCAAGCATGTCTCCAGACCTAAACCCTATTGAGCATCTGTGGGGCATCCTCAAACGGAAGGTGGAGGAGCGCAAGGTCTCTAACATCCACCAGCTCTGTGATGTCATCATGGAGGAGTGGAAGAGGACTCCAGTGGCAACCTGTGAAGCTCTGGTGAACTCCATGCCCAAGAGGGTTAAGGCAGTGCTGGAAAATAATGGTGGCCACACAAAATATTGACACTTTGGGCCCAATTTGACATTTTCACTTAGGGGTGTACTCACTTTTGTGGCCAGCGGTTTAGACATTAATGGCTGTGTGTTGAGTTATTTTGAGGGGACAGCAAATTTACACTGTTACACAAGCTGTACACTCACTACTTTACATTGTAGCAAAGTGTCATTTCTTCAGTGTTGTCACATGAAAAGATATAATAAAACATTTACAAAAATGTGAGGGGTGTACTCACTTCTGTGAGATACTGTATGTAAACAACAGAATGAACGGAAATGCATTCAATTTGATTCATGCTCATTTGTGCTTGTTTTCTCAGAACACATTTACTAGATGTACTTTAATAATTACAAAACAGAGGCGTCTGTTATTGAAGATAATCTTCTCACACATCAGGATGTCTTCTTTATTCTCCCATACCTTGTCAGGTAGATTATGCTTTCAGGTTAATCCTGGAAAAGAGTATTTTTTTGAGTTGTATCTGATTGATTGAGAAAGCTTTCAGGGGGATCAAGATCAAATTAACAGTGGTCATATTTATGCCTTCTTTTGTAGAGCAGTCAGAGCTGATAGAAGCAAGAAACACATCTTTTAACAGTTTCCACCGAATGAAACTGGGTCAGAGTCCCTCCTCCAGGAGGAAGGCTTCAAACTCTGCTTGGAAAAGCGTAACGCGTCAGGATCCCAACAAGGAGACCAGAGGCTGTTCTGTTTGAATGGAAGTCAATGGAGCAGATGCCTTCATTATGCTAAATAAACTGCTTTGAGTGGAAATTACATAATAAATTGATTTTTGCTGTCTGGTATGACAAATTAGTTGTTTTACAGGGGATTTTTCTTTCTTCCTTTTTTTGTTGTTACAGGCAAGATTGAATTACGGCACTGCATTTACAGTATATTTAATATTTGAGAATATTGGTTCTCAACGTTTTTGACTCCATGGCCCCCATGGTCCACAACAAGGCATAGTGACTTTTTCAGTTGTTACTGGATAAGGATCAAGGACAAGGTTTTTTTTTAATATTTTTAAATGTTTTAACTTTACTCCATAAAATATTTTACAGCTTTGCACAACTATAGTTTTATTAATTCACATGACATTTCTGGGTATAGAAACCATAATTTTAAAAATATAGCTGCAAACATTTTAAGGTATTTAAGCAAATACAAAAAAGACATTACATATTATTTAGGAAGTAAGTATCTAACTAAATATATGATTAAACAGTGCATTTTTGGCAACTCCAAGTAATTTACCATAGAAATATAATGACCCTTTACAATTTAACCAAATTGTAAAGTGCAACCTTTTTAGATAATTATTGAGAGTCCAAAGAATTGTACTGCAGTGGTTTTCTCGAGGTTATGCAAAAAACCTAGGACTAGTTTGCAAAAGTAGGTTTTTTTAATTATCTTGAATAATCTATCAAACGATTTGATTGACAGCAGTGGTTCTTGAGGCAAAGTTGTTCAGAATTAGGAGATCTATCATATGATATGAATACGGCGTACATGTGTGAAGAGTTGTGCAATATACAATCGTTTACACGCTTGAAAATGTGATATTGCCCCAGTGGCCAATTTCTTTCAAATTTCTCACAGACCTTTAGGCCCGTAAGTCAAACACGCCCATTCAGTTTCGTTCTGATCAGCCTCCGTTAACACCGTCTAATAGGTGCTCTTACTTCACTGGCTGATGGCGGCCATGTTTCTCGAGATACACAAACGCTGCTGATAGACATCAGTGGCACTTTGGACACAGACACTGCATGTGAACTTTCAAGTCAATCAGACTAATGGATGTGTAGGTAAAGTCATTTTTATTTATTTTTTTTGTCCTGTTATAGCACCACACTGTGGCCAGAGGTCTTATATATGTGTGTCCAGTTTGGTGTAAATAACTTATTCAGTTGAAAGTTATAGCCGTTTCAGGAAAAGTGGCCCCACCTCTTTCAAACGTTTTGGCGTCTCTTTGTGTGAAAGTGAGTCAAAAACTCAAGTTTTTTTTTAATAATTATTGATATTCACACTGCAGAGAATTTTTCTGCACTGGTTTGGTTCCAATCGGGCAAAAAAAACTAGGATTAGTTCACAAATGTTTTTGTTTTTTTTTCAAATCCAATGTAGCCAAAACTTTTGCCAGGGTGGTGACTGAATCCATCATATGCGCTTTATTCATCATGACCCAAGGGTTACCAGGAGGAGCCTTGGTGACTTTGTAGGCGGGGTGGATACTACCATCCCTCAAAGTTTTAGGTCTAAGCCTTATGGCTTGGTCTGCAAACCAAGCTGTAGGTGTAGGCGATATCTTGATAAATACCTTGATATTTTGTAGTTTTCTGCTTATATTAGTGCTTGTTTTATATCTGCAACTTGTTTTCCAATAAAACCAACCACCTCTCTACAAGACACTCTATGACTGGGTGACCTGATTTCCTGTCACAGAGGAAAGAGCGGACAACAATTTCAATGCTGCCCAGTAAACTTCCTGAACACAAAAGATCAGCATCAATCACTACAGTAATCGCAATCACAGAGCTCCTGATTTCATTACAAACGTCAGCAAGCAGAACACTCCAACAAAACCCAGTCAAGGCTGATGAAGGCAATTAAGATTCAGTCCTGATAGGAGCTGACATTTAAAACACCTCAGGGAAAATACAGTCTTCCATCATCTAATACCACAAACAGTGGCATTTCACAGCTGAACAAAATGCTGAAAATCAACAAGAAAAGCCTTGATGTGCAGTTTTTTGAAAGGAATTTAGAGATATTACAATTTGGCAACTGATGAAAAAGAAACAACTGTACTAGAAAAGGTTACATGTACATCGGACAGAAAGACATTCATTCTTAGCAACAGAAGCATAAAGAAAGATCGGTATGAATCCTTGTAAGCACTGAGAGACGAAGGCCGTCTCCAAGGGCAACCTCACCTTCATTTGAACCCATTCAACCTGAGAAGTGATTCATTTTTTCTTTAAATTTAAATCCGTTCATTATCATTCAAAAAGTATAGTAGAGTACAATAAATTATGCACGTGCATGTTTTATTTCAGACACTGCCTATGCATTAACTAAGGATCTGCAAAGATAAATCTATCTATTTGACTGGTCCTGTTTGAGCTCTTAAATTGACCAAATCACATTTTGCTTCAACGGTTTTATCAACCGGGGCATCATCATTACATGAAACTACATCTATGTCCTATATATATAGTGAAACCATACATGTACGTTTCTTTGTACCTTTTTCCCCAAAGATCCATCTCTTGTGCATGCTGGTAGTGAAAAAGATGGGCGCCTGGGTAGCACACATGAGGAAGTCTGTGATGGCAAGGTTTATTATGAACAAGTTGGCAGGTGTCCTCAGGGTCCGGCTCCTACACACACATACACACAACAATAAGTTGTTAATTTCTCTGTTCATTTAGTAGTTTATATTAGCTATATAATATCTTTGAGAATATCAGCCTCCCTGTGCAACACAAATAGCTCAAACAAAGCTGAAACAATTAGCCCATCTACAAGAAACACACAATAGTTTAGTTCCTGCCTGAACTAGTGTTTTTTACTGAATCAAAAGAGTGACTGATTGATGACTCACTCAGACAGTCACTTGTTTTGTTCCTAAACAAATCAGGGTTTTTGAAGAAATAGGCCTAGGTTAAATAAATGATTCCATGACTCATTCATAAAGTCATGCGACTTATTTCTGAATTAGTCTGTGATTTTGAAGGATTTGGTTAAGCGGCTGATTCATGAAACTCAAATAGTAAATTGTTTCATTCCTAAATGAATCAGTATTTTTGAACAAATCGGTCGAGCAGATGATTCAACGACTCACCCAGTCACTTATTTCTGTCAAAATGAGTCAAAAGAACATAAAAGTTTCACATTACATTCATAAGACAATCAGAAACTAACAAAAATCCCACTGACCTATCCAAATCGAAGAGTGGAACTATCTATTGTGGAAATGTGTCAATTCAAAGTTAGTGACACAGAAGTGGCACAGGCCTAATGATGCTGAGCGCCAATCCATCGGACTACAGTTTGGCTTCTTTTGATAATGAACAATAAAAATTTTATACACTGTTTTCATATTAAGTGTTCAACATCCCCACAGCCTTTGGTTCTGACCTGCTGAATGCATAGATGACCAGGAAGTTCCCCAACATGCCAGTAATGCCAACAGCAAGGATGACAGCACCAATAGTGTAATGAGCATGATCAGGCACGTCCACTGTTGGGAAAGGGTGAACGGATTCTTCCACCGTGGCAACCTTAAAGACATAGGAGAGCACATTAATTAATAGCTCAGATGAAAAGCAGCACTTGCTGTTTTATAATGACCTTTGAATCAAAGTGTGTGCAATTTGTTTAAGAAACACCATTAGGCTTGAACTCAACTGACACCACCAAAACATTAATTCATTATATGGGAGGGGAGCAGAAATATAAACAATACACATTGGATTGAATGCATTTTTAGACAGATCTCACGATGCCTCATTTTTTCAAAAGGATATCCAGTTGTGGCTTATCTTCTAAATGGGAATTTTCACTATATTACAAATTACTGAAAACAGAAGGTGGATTTAGGGCTTTTTTGTGTTTATAGACATACAGGTGCATCTCAATAAATTAGAATGTCGTGGAAAAGTTCATTTATTTCAGTAATTCAACTCAAATTGTGAAACTCGTGTATTAAATAAATTCAATGCACACAGACTGAAGTAGTTTAAGTCTTTGGTTCTTTTAATTGTGATGATTTAGGCTCACATTTAACAAAAACCCACCAATTCACTCTCTCAACAAATTAGAAGACTTCATAAGACCAATAAAAAAAAAAACATTTTTAGTGAACTGTTGGCCTTCTGGAAAGTATGTTCATTTACTGTATATGTACTCAATACTTGGTAGGGGCTCCTTTTGCTTTAATTACTGCCTCAATTCGGCGTGGCATGGAGGTGATCAGTTTGTGGCACTGCTGAGGTGGTATGGAAGCCCAAGTTGCTTTGACAGTGGCCTTTAGCTCATCTGCATTTTTTGGTCTCTTCTTTCTCATTTTCCTCTTGACAATACCCCATAGAGTCTCTATGGGGTTTAGGTCTGGCGAGTTTGCTGGCCAGTCAAGCACACCAACACCATGGTCATTTAACCAACTTTTGGTGCTTTTGGCAGTGTGGGGAGGTGCCAAATCTTACTGGAAAATTAGATCAGCATCTTTAAAAAGCTGGTCAGCAGAAGGAAGCATGAAGTGCTCCAAAATTTCTTGGTAAACGGGTGCAGTGATGTTGGTTTTCAAACAACACAGATGACACTGCACCCCAAATCATCACAGACTGTGGAAACTTAACACTGGACTTCATGCAACTTTGGCTATGAGCTTCTCCACCCTTCCTTTAGGACCTTGGTTTCCAAATGAAATACAAAACTTGCTCTCATCTGAAAAGAGGACTTTGGACCACTGGGCAACAGTCCAGTTCTTCTCCTCAGCCCAGGTAAGATGCCTCTGATGTTGTCTGTGGTTCAGGAGTGGCTTAACAAGAGGAATACGACAACTGTAGCCAAATTCCTTGACACATCTGTGTGTGGTGACTCTTGATGCCTTGACCTCAACCTCAGACCATTCCTTGTGAAGTTCATCCAAATTCTTGAACTGATTTTGCTTGACAATACTCATAAGGCTGCAGTTCTCTCAGTTGGTTGTGCATCTTTTTCTTCCACACTTTTTCCTTCCACTCAACTTTCTGTTAACATGCTTGGATACAGCACTCTGTGAACAGCCAGCTTCTTTGGCAATGAATGTTTGTGGCTTACCCTCCTTGTGAAGGGTGTCAATGATTGTCTTCTGGACAACTGTCAGATCAGCAGTCTTCCCCATGATTGTGTAGCCTTAGTGAACCAAACTGAGAGACCATTTTGAAGGCTCAGGAAACCTTTGCAGGTGTTTTGAGTTGATTAGCTGATTGGCATGTCACCATATTCCAATTTGTTGAGATTTTTTTTGTTAGCCTAAATCATCACAATTAAAAGAACCAAAGACTTAAACTACTTCAGTCTGTGTGCACTGAACTTATTTAATACACAAGTTTCACAATTTGAGTTGAATTACCAAAATAAATGAACTTTTCCATGACATTCTAATTTATTGAGATGCACCTGTACATAATCTGTTTTCGCAAACAATAAGCCTCGGATATGTTTTCATTGTATTATATATTTGCAGTAAACCATTCTTTATTCACTAGAACAATACAGCCATTTTCAGGTCTGACTATAGTCTATACTATATTTTTGATTGATTTCTTTACTGTATGAAACATAATGTTGAAAAGTCTGTGAACTTGCAGTTAAATCCAGTTATTTGTGCACATTTCAATCTTAGAAGGATTTAAACAGGCCTAAATGACAGTAAGCTTGCATTTCTTTATGCTTTTCATTGCAGATTCAGGTCTAAATCAGGACATTTAATCTGTTCATATAAATATCTGTTTCTGTCTTGTGTGTATTGAGAGACAAACAGGTATAGTGCAAACTAGAGTGTGAATCTGTATAGCTGAAATTTTTTATAAACTCTAAATGACAAATCAGTTAGAGCAGCAATATCAATGTTAATCTAAGTTCAGTAAGAGAGGCTTTTGTCACTTTGAGCAGTAAATCTTTTTAATTAACTGAAATAGATACTTAAAAGAATGAAGAAATCCTACTATGGCAAAGGGATTGTTTTTGATGGCATAATCTCTCACAGCAATCCATTCAATCAGATCCTAAGTTATTCCATGCATTTTTCCAGCACCAGACAGCACAAAAAGTCTTTAAGGTAAGAGAGTTATTTTATGTAATCAATTTTATTTGTTTCGCTTGGCATGATACAACGTAAAATGGAACACAAAAGGCTTTCACAGAACAATAATGATTAAATGCAAAAATTTCTTTTAGCGGATATTTGTCGACTGCAATTTCCTCAGGAAAAGCTTTAATGAAAAGACCTTTAAGTGCCAAGGCTGTGGGCAAATGAGATGGCTGAATGCAGGACAAGCGCTCCCGGAAAAGTCATTTCGAGGCAGATGAGTGTAACCATGTGGTCATGATGGAGGAAATGTGACAAAGCAGATTCAGTCTCTGCCTTCGGTATGTGTCAAGTGATGATGCGGAGACAACTCTTTACCAACAAACTGTCAAAATCATCATATTTGTTATGTAAAACACAGAGTCAGCTGTAACACAACCATGCATTTTTTCTGGGTCATCTCTTGTTTTTGCGTAGATGTGTTCATGTTCTCAAGGATGTCACGCAGTCTGTCTAATTTGGCTAGTTTCTCCTGAGCGATGAGTTTGAGCCAAAATGGGTTTGCTTGGACACACAGCCTTTGACGTCAACAATAAAACACAATATATGGGAATCGTTTCTCCTCTCTTTGAAATGTTTATGAGCTGATGAATTTTGCTATCCTTACTATGGTTATATGTTTAGCTGATTTTTTTTGTTTTTGCATTTAGCACTAGTGATTAATTAATCAAAACAAGCCACCGGTTGAGAACTACTGTGCAGACAAATTGTTTTTTTGTTTCTTTGTTTCTTCCAAGGATGACAAATAATATTTTGAACTCCAAAAGCATAGCTGATTAAAAATCATGTTCAAATAAAGATTAAAACCTTGGAAACATGGTTCCTTTTACAAACATCCAAATTAAATTAATACAAATCATGTTTCTCATGAACCTCAACAGACATGGGCCATTTTGTGTCATCAAAACATTTGTTAAACCACTTCCATCTTGAGCTGCACTGGTGAATTTATTTGTTCTGAAGGTTTTTCAAAATAAAGCAGTAGCCATTGCTGTGTGTTTTCATTCATTACTTCTGAGTTTGGGGTCAAATGAAGATCTAAGCCATGAAAAACTTTGAGGGCTGAGATAAGACGGTCTT
Source organism: Tor tambroides (assembly GCA_021397915.2). Lineage (NCBI taxonomy): Eukaryota > Metazoa > Chordata > Actinopteri > Cypriniformes > Cyprinidae > Tor > Tor tambroides. Next base: position 190,502 of record JAFVLL020018926.1, read on the forward strand.
ATTTCTCTGGAATGAGAAGGATTCTAATGAAATAGATGCTGTTGGGAGTCCCACATCTGTTTCTCACTCAGAGTAATATGACAGTAACTGTGTTAAGGCATTTCGGTGGGATTTTTGAAGATGTTTTAAAGAGAACCAGCCTCTACAAAAGCATGTAGTTATTCTAGAGAAGAAAGGTGGTTTAAAGTTTTTATTTTTTTAATTCACTGCAGATGATAATGCAGATGGGATAACTCAGCTTTTGAAACTGGATCGCCTCACGACAAACACAACAAAATTATTGTTTTGACATTTTTTACCATTGTTTTGCCCACTCCTGACGACAAATACAACTCAGTGTCATTGTAAATAGTTAACATTACATTTACATTTACATTTAGTCATTTTGCAGACGCTTTTATCCAAAGCGACTTACAATTGGGGAATACATAAAGCGATTCATCCTAAAGAGGCAGACAGACACAGGAAGTGCTCATAATACCAGTTTCAGGCATTGTCCCAAATAATTACAAGCTAGAAAGGGAAGGAATAAATAAAGAGAAAGGTTTTTTTTTTTTTAGGATGAAGTCAAAGAGTGTCAAAAGAGATGAGTTTTCAGCTGTCGCTTGAAAGTTGTCAGGGAATCAGCATTCCGGATTGGGGTGGGAAGATCATTCCACCAGCCAGGAACAGTGAACGAGAATGATCTGGAAAGTGATTTTGTGCCTCTCTGTGATGGTACCACGAGGCGTCGCTCACTAGCGGATCTCAGGCTTCTGGAGGGAATGTACTGTAGATTCGTAATAGTGAGTGGAAGTAGGCGGGTGCAGAGCCTGTGGTTGTTCGATATGCAAGCATCAATGTCTTGAACTTGATGCGAGCCTCAACCGGTAGCCAGTGCAAGGAGATAAAGAGAGGTGTAACATGGGCTCTTTTGGGCTCATTGAAGACCAGTCGTGCCACTGCATTCTGGTTCATTTGTAGAGGTTTGATTGTGCATGATGGAAGTCCAGCCAGAAGGGCATTGCAGTAGTCCAGCCTAGAAATGACAAGGAACTGGACAAGAAGTTGTGCAACATGCTCTGTTAGAAAGGGTCTGATCTTTCTGATGTTGTGCAATGCAAACCTGCAAGATCGAGCTTTCTTTGCAATGTGGTCTTTGAAGGTCAGCTGATCATCAAAGATTACACCAAGATTTCTGACCGAACTTGATGGGGTGATTGCAGAAGAACCTAGCTGGATGGTGAAATCATGCTACAGAGATGGAGTGGCAGGGAAAACAAGAAGCTCGGTCTTTGCCAGGTTGAGCTGGAGGTGATGTTCTTTCATCCATGCCGAGATGCTCTCCAGGCAGCCTGAGATCCGTGCAGCTATTGTTGGATCATCTGGTTGAAATGAGATGTAGAGTTGTGTGTCATCAGCATAGCAATGGTAGGAGAAGCCATGTGCTTGTATGATGGGACCCAGTGATGTAGTGTAAATGGAGAAGAGGAGGGATTACACATTACACAGACTGTTTCTTAAAATGGGAGCTTTTCTTTGACTTTGGAATTTCAAACTACAACTCCTTCTTATGTGAAATAACGGATAATTTATAGTCATGTAATTATATTGAGGGAATCATAGCTACATAGTGATTAGTGACCTATATACTGAGCAAATGATTTAAAATTGATTCTTAAAGAACATAAAACAAATATGTTCCTTTTCCTCCAATAATCTGTACCTTAAAATCACATCATTACAAATGATAATGAATAATAAAACCTCAACTCCGTTGTTAAAAGAACACTGCTTTCTATTTAGTCACGTGAAGGGAAACAGAAGTCATATAACACTATAACTCTAGAGGACTTTAATAATCTATCATGATATTTAAGATTCCTGTAAATTAAAGGGATTGTTCACCCAATAATGAAAACTGTATGATTACAAACATTCTGTACAGGTTTGAACAAGAAAGGTGAATAAATGACAACAAAATTTTAATTTTTGGGTGAACTATCCCTAACTATGAGCATTATTCTAAAGCTTCAGAAATACATTCATTTGGTATATGAAAATTAATATGATGATTTTCATTTACTGATATTACTGATACTTCTTTACTCTTATATATTTAAAAAATCTCTTTAATGCACATTACAATGCATGACTGCTACGTCCTTGATCCTAATAACTGAGTTATGAATGTACTGTAATTCTCATGATGTTCACAGCTGTCCTTCATATATGGATGGGTTCTCTTGCGCTCCAGATGCTACTGCGCTTGTTTGACCGCATTACCATGATTACTTAGCTCCGTTAGAAAGCAAAGCTGCCTGAGCTCAGCTAAACACACGCACTGCCAATACCTTCCACTCTTTCATCTGAAACAGTTTTTCCTCTACACTACCCAGAGCTGCTTAGTTCCACTGCATTCTGCTGTCCTTTTGGGGACATTTCTCTTCAAATTAGAGAGAAGGCTGCATTTCTATGAGAAACACTGTAAAAGACATTTTGTCCAAAGTTGGCAGATAAGCTTGTTTTGGTTTTACACAATATATTGGGCTTTAGTACCATATAATCAGTCAATTAATGTGTTTTCTTAATGGTGAATGAATTCCTAAGAGTCAAGGTAATGGTACTTGCAGAATGTTTTCACAATAATAACAATTTATCATCATCATAAACATTTATGCACCCACACAAACTGATATTAAGCACAAGATCTCAAACTCAACAAACTCTCCTGAAGCAAACAAACTGTCCTACATCTACAAAACAGTCCACGCTCTGTATCTGTTCACAGATCACATTATTTTAATCAACAGGAGGAAAAGAACACATTGAGAGGTCAATATGTGAGCGCGGACCTGAATATGATTATATCATAATCGCATGATTATGGTGCGTCTTTTTTATCCTAATCCTTCATGGTCAGTGAATCTGGTTTTCCTGTGAGGTTTGTTGCCGTCAGTTTGAGACAAATGCGTAAAATGATGCTAAACACCCATTAAAGTTATTGATAGACTTAAATATACGTCACTGTGGCCTGGAAATATGCACATCTTATCAGTCCGGGGTGTCACTGGGTTTCTGGGTCACATTTTATTCCTGACGGGTCATAAGCACAAGTGCGTGTATATGATTTATGCAAATTTGGTTCATCACCTAATAAATCCCACTTAACCCAAAAATGTATCCTCCTAAACAAGGCTCAGCGTTACATAAAATAATTTCAGACAGCTCAGATAGTGATTTGTTACAGTAACAGCTTTTGGGGCCCTTTTTAAGGTCCCCCAACATTCCACCCAAATACAGATTCAGAATATAAACACAGCACCCCCCTCTGTTCATTTCGCGCTAAAACATTGTAGCAGCTGAGATTAGGTCAATAACAGAGTCCAATTAAATTATGAATTATGTAAAATAAAATCATTCAAATCTGAATCCAGGTCATTAAGTCATAATCTCATGATTAAAATCATGTGTTTCTTTTAAAATCAATGACTTTCAGAAAATCCAAATTATTTTAACTTAATTTTCAGATCTCATTTGCTGATGAAGACATGTTGAATTAGGCTACAAATAGGAACAAGACATTTGTTGAAGATTTATCCTGATTACAAATAACCTTCAAAAACATTTCACAAATCCTAATTGTTTCAAACTTTTAAGTGTCGCTGTATTTATTTATTTATTGGTTAGCCTAAATGAATGCCTGTACAAATCTACCACACTTTGTATTGTGTGGGCACAGACACCCATCATTACTCCAGGAGTCCAGACTATCTGTTGTTCACTTCATTTAATGATGAGAGAAAGAGACATCAACATGAAACATGTAAAAGAAAGCATAAACAGCCCCAAGACATGCCCAATTAGCATAAATAATTCAGTGGTACTCCTCTGTGGCACTGACATGCCTTCATAAGTCCTCTCATAGCTCAGTGTTTAATAATTATCTCAACAGTGAAAACCCCAAAGACTTAACCTCACAAATACATCTTCAGGCTCAAACCACAGACTCAAGCCTTATATGGTAAAATTAAGTGATTAACGGCAAAGGACAGTTTCAGTCATCTGTGTTTAAGAATTAAGATTTCACATGAGAAAAATGCAATGCACCTGACCTGACTCGGTGGCATAAAGACAGCCTAAACTCTGGGTATGAATTCAAGACAATTAAACAAGATTTTTTATATTTATCAGAATAGCTTAACTCCTGAACAGGTGTAAATGAAATGTCAAAAATCTTTGCATATTTTTTCAGTTTCCCTTTTGATGGAAACTGATTTTCTATAGTTTATTTCTAAACTATGCAGGTCCAAGCTGATCTAGATGATAGATTAGAGGGACTACCAGATGGTGGGGTCTAAATCAACCTGTTAAGAGTTTGATCAAGCTGGTTAAGGCTGGTAGACTTTAAAAAATGCACTTTAGACCAGTGACAAACCAGCTACCAGGTTAAGCTCACACTGGTATGACCGATTTCCCCCCAGAAGAACACATTTGCATTATAGAAATACATTCCATCACTGTAGTATTTAAATTTCAAATCCCTGTCCACTTACTCCCACTTCACCTGAAAAAAAGTTGAAAAGCTTAAATTGTTTAAACGTCACACAGAAATTATATTAAAAATTGTTTTTAAATTTAGGAAGAATGTAGCATCAAGAAAGAAATCTCAAAGGCTGAGGATTCTCCCTCAAAAATCTTTCAATAGCTGTCCCGCTTTTGCATAGATCACCATAATTATGCCGAGTTAAACTTTTAAGCATCCTTTCCTTTGCTCTAAGCAACTAGTTCTGTCTAGTCAAAAGCACAACATAAACATATCCAGCATCTGTACATTGCAAACATATCAACATGTTGATAATGTACAAATCTATTTACACAGCAAGATAAACATTTAAAGCATTTGGCCAAATATTTTCACTTACACCTGATTGTCTGCACAAGAAATGATGAGAAAGACTGAAAGAAATAGCTTAGAGAATCATGTTTGACTCACAGATGTGGTCGTGGGGGGTAAATCCACCAGCCTGTACGCGCTCATCACGGAGTTGTTCCACGAGGAGAGGCTTTCCACGATGCGCGTGCAGTTCGGGTCTTGTGTCGGACACGAGATGCCCTTCCTCCCCACGCGCACGGCGCCGCTCATCATCACTCGCGTAACTGACAGAGAGCCGCACACCAGAAGACTTTTCAGCCGGAGATAAAAGCGTTAAACGCGATCAGAGCGATACAGATGTCTGATTCCGTTCAGTCTGCGAGCTCGTGGCAGAAAAACTGTGTCAGCGCGCGCCGTAGTAGCCCTGTGACAGCCTCGCACACCTTTATATCATACAAAGACAAAGACGATTGTTATGAAATTAGAGCAGCATAGTGACATGACCTTACATACTCCCAAGTAGACAATTGTTCAAGTATGAGAAGGTACCAACATGATTAGCCTATATGGTCATTTTTAAATTCATTTTACGCCAAATTAATATGAAACATAAGTGTAGTTTTACACAGGCATACAGTGGGGTTCAAAAACTTCTGTGGAAAGATTTCTATTTTGCATCATTTTCTAACAATTATTTCCCTACAAAATAGAGGAAATGTTATAATTTCACACATTTCTGATTTAATGCAGGTCGTTGTATTTACCCTCCTCAAAAGGAAGTACACTTTAGCATACTTTACAGAGATAATATACTTTTAAAAATACACAATCGTGCAATATATTGTAGTTTAAAGTAGTCTAATATTACATTGCTGTTTTAGGTGTAACCACCACAGACCGTGTTTTAACATTAAAAACATGATAAACTGTGAGAATTTGCAGAATGTCATCATTAAATGGAAAGTGCACTCAAAAATGACAATTCTGTCATTGTTTATTCAACCCCATGTCCTTCCAAACTTTCTTTATTCTGTGGAACATAAAAGACGATATTTTGAAGAACGTTGGTAACAAAAGTGAGCAATGAATTCCATTGTAGTTTTTCTCCATACAAATCAAAGGGAACCGAGTCTGTTTGGTTATTAAGGCATACAGTTTTGGAACGACACGAGGATGTGTAAATGATGATGAGAATTGTCATTTTTGGGCTATTCCTTTAACATTAAGTAGGCAAACAAGAATATTTAAAACAAAGGTGGTCCAACTTGTAAAAGAGATATGGAAAAGACACAGACATTCTGATCTCCAGTTCAGAGCTCGCAAAATTGGCTCAGCTTGATTTTAGTACAGATGCCCAGAAGTCTGGTCACTCACACACACACCTGCACTTAAGGAGGTAAATAGGTCATAGGTCAACACAACCCCTGCAGGGGTCAAATCACTTTCCTTTGAATCATTCTTACTGACAGGCCAGAATCAGTCACAGTCACATTTTGAGCTGTAGTTCTTAAACCTGCCTTTGCATGCAGAACATCAATCTAGGCAACAGCTCAAAGTGCTGATGATAACATCAGTGCTTCTGAAGTCACATAAAAGTAACAAGAAAATCAATGAATGCTGATTTGATGCGATTTGAAATGTAAGAAAAATGCAAACCAATAGTCACTCTCATCCTACAAATCTCTGTTTTGCTGGTTATAGGCAACCAGCATGGCAATTCATTTCAATGCCAAATTCATTTCAAATCACTTATTTTATACTGTACAGTTTCAAATTTAAAAAGAATGTATATTTCCTTTTAAAAAGATACAAGTAAATACATTATAATGTAATATTTTACTATACTCCAAACTTTAACAAAAAGCATGCCATTCTAAATCAATATTTATATACTATAATAAACAATCTAGTTCTGACCTGTGAATAGATGCAATAAGAAAGAGTTCAGAAGCTGTGCTAATGGGAGATTAATGTCAGCACTTGTGTCACTGAATTGCATCTCTTCACAAAACCAAACCACCTTTTTTTCAGACTAAAACCAAATAGCACTTGACAAACGCTTTTCTGCATGAATATACAAAATATCTCCTGTTTTTTCCCCACAGTATCCTCTCCTTTTATTATTTTATTATTGTTTAATTCTCTTCTTTTTTCCCCCCACATAAAATTTTTTATAACTATGATAAATATCTTTTCTCACTCTAAGCCAAGGCCACAGGAGTATGTAATGCAATGGCCTGAGGTCTGCATGGACTGATGGATTCTCATCAGACCAAGTTGCTACAAATTTGTGGTCCAACTTCTCTCCAGACCAAACAAAATGCGGCTTAAAGAAATAAATACTCACAGTAAAATAATCACAAAAACAAACACATGCAATTCAAATGATAAATAAAACTTTTTCTCTCACTGCCACAAACACACAGTCTTTCCCAAGTTGCTACAATTGACCAAACAGTCATGAACAGTCTTACTGAGGTCTTTAATAGTAATTGTAAATATTTTAACTGTCCAAATGCACGCATAAAGCCCCTTCAAAAATGGAAATAAAACATTTACTTCATACATAAAGTAATAACAATCCATTGGTGGTATATTAACTGTAAAGTCATAACTATAATAAAGCACCAGATCAGACAAGCACTCAGCAGTGAAGCTGAAGCACATTCACAGTCTCATCACATATTCACATCACATATTCTCAATAATCCCACTTATCTGATGACACACGGGCAGGCTTACGGAATTCACACAGCAAGGATTAGGGCAAGACTACTTCTATCACTGAATAGAATACTTATCACAAGTCACAATAATGTCAGAATCAATATATCTGAGGAATTACTAGATGTGCATTGTAATGTTAAGTTATGCTGCATAATAACTTTGAATGGATACAGGAAAGTACTTTCATGTGATATACTGCAGAGCATAGTTTGCACTATTATGACTTATGATTATGAAATGTAAATATAATATATATATATAGAGAGAGAGAGAGAGAGAGAGAGAGAGAGACCTACTTTTCACACATATAAATAGATTCCAAGCACTTTTGCACATGCAGCAATTCTATGCAATCTTTCACAGAATCCTTGAATGATATAATGGTTGATTCTCAATGGACTCCATTGGACTCAGTGGATGCCAAGTGTTATGTGTACGTGTTTGACCTAGTGCACAAACAAAAGATATTTAGACACACAATCGCCACTGGCAGACACATCACAAACATGTAAATATTAAAGGGATAGTTCATCCCAAATCAGATTGTATGGAACACAAAAGAATAAATTTAAAAATGCTGCATTATGGACAAAAAAACACAGATATTTCTCAAAATATATTCTTTTATGTTCCATAGAGTACAGAAAGTCATTTTTAGAATGGCGAGCAAATAATAACAAAAATGTATTATTTTGGGTGATCTATCACTTTAAATATGTTCAACCTCTACAGAATGAGGTAAACAACTGTCAGAGGGTTAACCATATGTAAAGTTTCATTAAAAACAATAGTTGTTGGCCACTGTGTGTCATTTGGTTTATACTATTGTTAATTATTTATAATATATATATATATATATATATATATATATATACACACTGAACAAAAATATAAACGCAACACTTTTGTTTTTGCCCCCATTTTTCATGAGCTGAACTCAAAGATCAAAGACTTTTTCTATGTACACAAAAGGCCTAGTTCTCTCAAATATTGTTCACAAATCTGTCTAAATCTGTGTTAGTGAGCACTTCTCCTTTGCTGAGATAATCCATCCACCTCATAGGTGTGACATATCAAGATGCTGATTAGACAGCATGATTATTGCACAGGTGTGCCTTAGGCTGGCCACAATAAAAGGCCACTCTAAAATGTGCAGTTTTATCACACAGCACAATGCCACAGATGTCACAAGTTTTGAGGGAGCGTGCAATTGGGATGCTGACTGCAGGAATGTCCACCAGAGCTGTTGCCCGTGAATTGAATGTTCATTTCTCTACCATAAGCTGTCTCCAAAGGCGTTTCAGAGAATTTGGCAGTACATCCAACCGGCCTCACAACCGCAGACCATGTGTAACCACACCAGCCCAGGACCTCCACATCCAGCATCTTCACCTCCAAGATCGTCTGAGACCAGCCACCCGGACAGCTGCTGCAACAATCGGTTTGCATAACCAAAGAATTTCTGCACAAACTGTCAGAAACGGTCTCAGGGAAGCTCATCTGCATGCTCGTCATCCTCATCGGGGTCTCAACCTGACTGCAGTTCGTTGTCGTAACCGACTTGAGTAGGCAAATGCTTTGGAGAGGTGTTCTCTTCACGGATGAATCCCGCTTTTCACTGTACAGGGCAGATGGTAGACAGCGTGTATGGCATCGTGTGGGTGAGCGGTTTGCTGATGTCAACGTTGTGGGTCGAGTGGCCCATGGTGGCGGTGGGGTTATGTATGGGCAGGCATATGTTATGGACAGCGAACACAGGTGCATTTTATTGATGGCATTTTGAATGCACAGAGATACTGTGATGAGATCCTGAGGCTCATTGTTGTGCCATTCATCCACGACCATCACCTCATGTTGCAGCAAGATAATGCACGGCCCATGTTGCAAGGATCTGTACACAGTTCCTGGAAGCTGAAAACATCCCAGTTCTTGCATGGCCAGCATACTCACCGGACATGTCACCCATTTAGCATGTTTGGGATGCGCTGGATCGGCGTATACGACAGCATGTTCCAGTTCCTGCCAATATCCAGCAACTTCACACAGCCAGTGAAGAGGAGTGGACAACCTGATCAACTCTATGCGAAGAAGATGTGTTGCACTGCGTGAGGAAAATGGTGATCACACCAGATACTGACTGGTTTTCGGACCCCCCCAATACAGTAAAACTGCACATTTTAAAGTGGCCTTTTAATGCGGCCAGCCTAAGGCACACCTGTGTAATAATCATGCTGTCTAATCAGCATTTTGATAATCTATCCACCTCACAGGTGTGGCATATCTCAGCAAAGGAGAAGTGCTCACTAACACAGATTTAGACAGATTTGTGAACAATATTTGAGAGAACTAGGCCTTTTGTGTACATAGAAAAATTCTTAGATCTTTGAGTTCAGCTCATGAAAAACGGGGGCAAAAACAAAAGTGTTGTGTTTATATTTTTGTTCAATGTGTGTATATATATATATATATATATATGAATGTGAATAGTCAGTGTTTACAGTAATAGTCACAAAATTACAGGAAGGACTCTAAATATGGTATAGAATCAGACATGATTGTAGAGTGAAATGGTATCAGCAACGTCTACGCTTCACAACACTGGAAAAAAAGGGGGGAAAAAGAAGACAAAAACAGCTCTAGCTTAAATGGAAACCGAGGGGGGGGGGACTGAAAAGATGAAAACAACAGACACATTCAACTGATCAAGGTCACTCAGCATTAGTAATCATTTCTGTTTATGAGACATGTTGAGCAGAAGATGTGACAGTTAAGCAGACTCTGGAGCACAAAGAGTCTGCCGAAAGATAGTCATCTTCACTCTACTACTTGAGGGTCATCTATTGTAGAAGAGGTGAATGAATGGATTAGTTCAACCCTGCCAATTCAGGAACCTGAATAGGATTCATAAATAGAACAAATTTATCCATTCACTCAAAACCACCACAGAATTGCAACTCACACAGGTAATTAAGTTTACTATAATATTACTATAGCTTCTTATTTGCCTAAAAATATATTCACAAGTTTTTAGGATTTGCACAGCAAAAGGTAACTGCCTAAAAGGAAAAAGGAACCATATGTTCTCTCATATTTATCTGTAATGTTTTGAATGAAAGACCAAGTCAGGAACCAATGAATGGCTTTATTGGATCACCCTCTGGACAGACAAGCCTATTAGGCCACAAAGATGGAAAAATATCCAAGCATCTTCGGAGTAATTTGATTCAGAACTAAATAATATAGACATGAAGTTCCATGCACTTTTAAGCAGATTAAAACATTTTTACTAACAACTCTCTCATCACGCACTCTTAAAAATAGAAGCCCCAAAGGAGGTTTTCACAGCCATGCAATAGAAGAAAATTTTAGGTTCTCCAAAGAACCTTCAAGAGAAAAGTTCTTAAAAGAAGCATATATTTACAAGTTTCTGATTATTAAAAATAAGTTTTAATAATTTGACAAACGTTTTCTACTATAACCACTGATTCCAATAAAGAACTTATTTTTAAGAGTATGTGGATCAAAAAAAAGTTTTCGGGAAGCATTTGTTTTTTTAATTCCTAGACTGACGAAATGTGACTTTCACGGTCACTGCAGCAGATTCAAGCGTATACTTTGCATCTTATTGGCAGCATGAAGAATTCCCATGCCGATTAGATTAATGCTCATTAAATCTTTATAAGTAATTCCAAATGGAGAGCTTTCAGAACAAAACATCCATTACGCAGGGCAAAGTACAGTGATTTAAAAACCAACATAACCCCTTATTCCCTTCAGATTTCAGAAAGCACATAACTCCCCTGCTGATGATCAAACCATTTGCATGGTCTTTTCACAGATTACGATAAAACATGGCTCTTTTGCTTTCGCACGTCTTTGGAGTTTAGCTGGACAGCAGTTCCAGTGATGCTACAGTAAATGAGAGATTACAGCGACTGTATCCAGTACCGCATGGTTTGCATCTCCAATTTTCAAGAGCTCAATTTCTCACTGCTTGATCAGAAAGACATCAGACCAGTGTCAGGTGATCCCCCAGCGTGAGATATGCCCTAAAAATGACCCACTTACATCTACATTTTCAGATGAATGGACAAAACATCGTTGCTGAGAGATATTGACCCACGGTTGGCTGGTTTGGTGGATCGATGGCTCCACATCAATGCGCCTTCATATCTGCAGCTTAACAACAAGCATTCAGAACAATATTGTAAATAAGTGTAATTAGGAAGCACAGCTGGTGTTTGTTTGGAAAAGTGTGAATTACATCTATTTGACTGACAGCGTCTTACAAAACGAAAATCAGCTTGAGGCAAGAATGCAGAATATTGTACTGAACCCTGAATTTTTCTTTGAGAACATTTATGTTCTTAGTAGGTAGGCTACTTTCTTACCAAGGTATCTTATAGAGAGTACATAAAGAGCACAAATAATGTTTCCGCAGCAGGTAGATTGGAAAGTTTCATCCATTTTATAATGGTACATTAACTTATGAATCATAAACTGTGATGAAAACGAAAATGCAGCAGTGGTCTGGTTTGAAAATAGCAATTTACAGGATAAAGCCTGTCCACATCAAAGAACCAATCATAACGACAATGACAAAAATACAGTTTTAAAAACCGAAATTTTACCACAATGACGTTAATTAGGAACGATCACTTTCAAACGTTTTTTTTTTTTTCTTTTTCTCCAGCTGAATGTTAAAAACATTGAGAGCCGAACAGAATCCTTTTAAAGTGGCAGATCACATTATTGATTATTTAAAATAAACAACTTTTATCTGGCGTTGGTGTGGACGCTAATATAGTTATCATTCTTGGTGTGAACGTGACTTAAACAGTACCTCGTGCTGCATCTTGAAGTGAAACAGCCTGCATCCAGTGCTCTGCTGTGAGAATGACATGCCTTTTCAACGAAGAGCCAATGTTTCAAGCACAGCCTGGCCTTCATCTGCTGATGCTGCTTTGGCCCATGATGTTCTTTGTGAATCTGCAAGAATGAAACTAATGACCTTTTGCTCCTTTCCTTCCAGACAGCACAAATCAATTCGCAGCAAACTGAATTGTCAGTTGCCACTCTGGCCTCTTGAATGTTACTTTGCAATTGACTTGCAGACTGTACGTTTTGTCATTGCTGTGACATTGGTTAACACATAACTAGTACAATCCTAGAGCAACAAGACAATAATGTGAGCTGTCTCCTTATGTGCAGGTCATTGACTGGCCTGCTTTTAATTATTTGAATTATTCATTTTTATTTACCTCAACACACTAATCTTAGCATACATCACTTTTTTCAGCTTAATTTTATTCAGGAGCCCAATTACTTTGACTCAAGTCTTTGCTTTTTACATATTTATGCATCTTCCTTCCATTCAAACATACATTTATGATTAATTCAACTTAAACACAAAAGGCAATCATTCCATCTACATACTGAACAACTTATTTGTTCTTGTTCTTTCTTGTTGCTAAGAAACTGAAACAACCTCATCAGTGTTATAAAGTTATGCAAAAAAAAAAAAAAAAAAAAATCAATGTGATTGTTCATGTTTGAAGTACAAGTGAAATCTTTAGAGAAGGTCAAGGATAACAAACATGCCTGTTATTACTGGATAGCAGGAAAAATATCTGACAAAAATGCAACAAGCACAGCAGTGCAAGATGCTCACTGGAGGGCCTCTCAGGTCTAAATTAGCATATTAATAGTGGCACATGAACACACAGACATCGGTTTTCCCTATCATACCAACATTCTTGTTACTCTGATGCCATCATAAATGCCTGCCCTGTTTGACATCTTCATGCCAGAGATTTGGGCTAATTTAAGCAAAACCATGCTAGGTTTCTTAGAAAAGGGTTTGCAAAGATTTTCCACTTGTTCATGACTACTTTAAAATAAATAAATATATAAAAATAAATAAATACATAAAAAAATGTTTTTCTAGAGAAAACAACTTCATTTACAGTTAAAATTTAGTTGAAAATGAGCAATCGTTAAGATACAGTACAAACCATTAACTAGAAAGAGAGAGAGAGAGAGAGAGAGAGAGAGAGAAAATGGACAGACAGAGACATTTAAGAAAAAAGGCAGCCACAAAAAAAAAAAAAAAAAGGTACAGCGTTCTGCTCCTGACTGGAGCTCAATATAACTTTATTGCAAAAATACAAGTTTGATTTCTAGCACAGCATTTACAACAAATCCAAATCCATCTGTACTTAAGGTCAAAGACTGAATATCTGTACACACTTATATATACATACAGCCTTGCTTTTTTGCCATATCTGTTTGTATTTTAACTCAGAAAACAAAAGAAGGAAGGGTAAATCAGTCACAGATCCCTGTTCTGTCAATAATTACGCCAGGGCAGTGTTACACTGCATATTGGCCAAACAAAAAAAAGCTTCAAATAATTCGCCTAGTGGGAATTCAACGCAGAGGCACTCTGATTCACCGTTAGGTCCTGATTTACGAAACCATAATACATGCAAAACTGTTCTGGTGAAATAAAAAATAAGAGAGCATGTGATTGGTTGAGGTATTTGACATGCTCTAAAATGTATGAAAAAAATGTTTGGCCCTGTTTCAATATAAAGTACTCTTGTGTTCACTAGAATGAGCAGGTAACACTTTCATTTCCGTGAAATGGCACATTGCACCATCAAACTCAGCTGATAGCTGACAGACACTCTCAACACTTTCAATGTTTAAGACTTAAACTAATTAACCATCTCAAGCCACAAGTTCCTCCTCAACAGCGTTCAAGAAATTAAATAAAAGGAATATAAAAAGCATTCATTCTCCAGTAGGGGAAAAACTGAAATGATCTCAATTGAAAATGGCAATTCTTGAATTTAGCACTATTATAATAAGCATTATTTTTTGACTGAAAATTTAGAAAATGGACACTGGCACCCAGTTACGTTGCCTTTCACAAACCAAGGCACTGCAGAATGTTCTGTCCTTCTGTTTTCGATCTCTTAAGTCTTAAAACAGCCTGAAAAAGTTTTGCACTTAACAGTTAATGTAAGATATACTGTAGAAACCAAAAAGTTAAACTGCTGCTACTACAAAATATTTCAAATAAAAAGATCACAACAGGTGTTGGTGCTACTATCAGGCAGAACAATACTGTACACAAAAATATCGACACAAATGCCAATGAGGTTGTTGAAACTTGACTGTTGGTACCTGATGTACCTCTGATTACTTGCACACACTGACGTTACAGCCCTCTAAATGAAGTGGTTACACACAAACATTGTTTTCCCATAAAAATGGGAGAAGTTACAACAGAGGAACGCTTCTAACTTAACACTTCTGAAGTGCACTAAACTTGAGTTAACATAGTTAAATTACAATCACAGAACTAAGTAAGGTTAGCTTGGAATGCTAATTGGAAACTAAAGCGTATTTGTGCATATACGGAGCAGACACTGTATATCAGCAGGCAAAGTTTGTCAGTCTTGGCGTTTTGTGTTTGCATCAGTTAAGATGCAGCGGCCCACGCAGAAAAGCGCTCTGTTCTTCACAGCTTTGTGCTGAGATGGTGGCCAATTAAAGTGAACTTAACTCTGTGGAACTGAATTAGCAGTGGAAATGTTTAAAAGCGCAGGGAGTGGACGTCCTCCTTTTAGCGTTTAAATGCAGCAGCTGCGTTTAAAATATGCTTTCGGAAAATGACCACTCCACATTCACATATGAGCCAAAAATCATTGTCTTTCACTTTAGCCAAAGCAGCTAACAAGACCTGCTTTTTGCTGTGTGAAGAAAATCACAGAATTGGCATGGGCTCTCACATTTACTTCCAAGTCAGAGAATGAGTGCGTTGAAGGATGCGTTTCCTGCATGACTCAGCTGGTCATCCTGTAGTGGTTCATATGGGCTCTGCAGGTCTGGCAGTAGCTTCTAGTGGGCTCAGCTGGGTTCTGCTTGCACAATCCGCAGATATAAACAGGAGGGCCACGGGATGTCCCGCCACGTGGTTCTGTCTTGGGGAAGACATGAGTGTCCCTAGCAGCCCTCCAGTCCCTCTCGGGGGGCATATCAAGGCGGAGGGGTTGGGTTGGCGGCTCTAGGTGAGGGTGATGATGGCTGGAGTGATGCGGGATTGGGGTGGTTGAAGCAGATTGTTGGTGGGGCTGTCTGTAAAAGCCATCCATCGTCCTATTTGATGCTGTAGTGCGATGAGGGTGGGATAGTGTAGCGTAGGCTGCGTCTGGGTAGTTCCGGAGGCCTGGGCCCGCTGGGGGTCCCGGCCTTGCTTGGTGCACAGGGGGCCCAGATGAAACTGACCTACGGGGGGCCCTTGGAAGGGTGCCGTAGCTCATTGCGACGTTGTGGTAGTTTTCACGGGAGAAAGTTTCACCCCTGTCAAGCACAGCCAAAAACTTGTTGGCCTTTTGGCAATCTCCTGCAGAGAGGAGCGAAGAAAATTAGAATTGTTGTTTATAGCAGTGATGCATCCTGTGTGGGGCTGCATGATTAATTATAATAAAACAAAATCTTGATATGACTTAGAGCGATTAACAAATCAAAGACTATGATTTAAATATATAAATGTGTTTTGCTTGTTTTAAAACAGATATTTTCTATATTGTAGTGATTATTATTAAAAATATTGAACAAATCAAAATAATAATTATTGTTTTTTTAAATTATATATATATATATATATATTTTTTTTGGCTGAACTCTGCATCTTTACAAACAAGCACAGAAAACCTGGAGCTTAAAAAAAGAAAAAAAATTACATTTTAAATCACATTTTTATATTGTATTTTTATGAGAAAAAAATGCAATTAGATTTTATGCAAGGTCAGAAAATTGTTAAATAGACAAACTGAATACATCTTGCCAGATGAATCATCAAGATCAGCCTCAATAGCGTTTTAGGTCCTTTGACTAGCTTAACAACAAAAGTGTTAAAACGCAAGATCACAGACAACAACACAGATGGCAGCCTCTTGCAGACAGAGAAAAAAAGCATCTGTGTCCGCAGCATGAAGGCTGAAAGTGCGGGTGGGGTGAGATGGTTACCTTTTTGTCCATGAGGGGGCCTCAGTGTCTGCTGGTGCAGGTGTGATGGAGGGGCGGGGTGGTGGCGGTGGCTTGGGTGAAGGTATTGGGGCTGCGGTTCGTGAGGGAACATAGGAGGATTTTGGGAAGGAGGGGGTAAAACATGCAGGGAGGTGCTGGAGCGACGTGTGGGGAGTTGTACGTTCACATGCTTGGACGTCCTGGAGACATGGGGGTCCTTTATGAAAGAAATAAAAAAAAATAAAAAATAAAGGAATGAAAGGATGAGAGAGCAGGAGACATGAAAATAATACGAGTTCCCAGCAGCACCATGACAAGGACAGAAATGACACACACGCACACACAAAAAAAAAAACAATTGGTAATTAAAGAACAAATGGACAATGGACATATAAATGAAAGAAAATATAAAAATGAAAACAACGAAAACAACTTAAGCTCTACTTCAGTGGTTCTCAAACTGGAGTCTGCCAACTACTGGTGTCCATGAAGGATTCCAAGAGATCTGTGAGATGATTGGCTAATTTAAAAAATCAATAACTAAATAAATCTTATAACTGAAAAAGTAGTTTTGCAGCTAACGTGATACACTGCCTGAAAACCACTTTGTACTTAAGATTCTTTGTCTTCTCCACAGCCACACCAGGTGGCAGTATTCCTCTTTCAAAGTGAGTTCACAAACATTTAAGTCCACACTGCCTAAAACCATGATGTAACAGTTCATACACACTGAGAAAAGTACTTGAAAGCTGATTTTGCAGCAAATTAAATGGTGCTAATGTATTCTGAGTGCATAATATGAGGTTTGAGTGTTTGACCAAGTGACTTTAAATTGTAAGACACCCACAAAGCTGCGAGATGGGGGAACATCAGTCCGTCCTCCAATGACAGTCCCACTCAGACTCCGAGCAATTCGTCGCAGGTTCTCGGCACTGTATGATTCATCCTCACCCAGTGGTGCATTATAGGCTGCAGCAGACACAGGCTGCACACACACACATAATGACACACTGAATTAGCATTTCACATCCTTATTAAATACTAAGAAAGCGCTTCACTTTGTGTTATAACAATTATACACACATCTTGTACATAATTCTATAAATACTACTGAAATAATGCAGGTATGCCAACGCACCCTCTGAAGCGATTTAGTGCTGTATGCTGGCGTCCTGTAGGCACTCCTCTCGATCTCTGCTGTGGGGGTTTTAGAACGACCAAGTGTGGCAGAGTATCCAGCGTTGTGCTTACGAGAAGCAACGGGACCTAGAAGAACACTAAATTTATACAACCTGGTTCCAGAAAGGACAACTCATTTATTAAGAAATATAAATATGCATGTATGTTAGGGATGTAACAATAGTATCAATATCATGATAGTAAAACTGTCTCGATATTATCATGGTCACATGATAGGTCCTCTGGGCAAGAAGTGTAACTTTTAAAATATATTTAAACTTCTTATACTAGCATAAAAGGTCTTTAAAGTTCTGTTTTGGGCCATTATGCTTTGGCACAGTATCTTTCAAATGAACTAAAACCGAAAGCACAATATGACTTAATCCCTTCATCAAGTCTGACTGCGCTATGCGTTTCGAAGCGCGCACTTCGTTCAGGTGATCAGCTTGTGATCTCGAACTCGTTTATTTCATGTGCTGCGAGTTTATCACACGTTTGGAATCGCAACGGCCACCAGTTATGCTTTATTTTTGCAGCAGATAATTACAGCATTTCACTAAATTTGTACTGAGACGCGTTTTATTAAGCATGTTTTCTATGGAAGCAGAATAATGACTTTAGTTTTTGAAACAAAGCATGCTGAATTCCACAAATCGAAAAAAAAAGATGCATTGCAATTAACAGTGCTTGCATTTTAATGCCTTGTATTTCCAGGGCTTGCATTTTTAGGTCCTGAAATATAACATAGTTGTTTATTTAAGCTGTGAATATTTCAATTCAAAATATTTCACACACATTTTCCTAATAAAAAATTCAATAATTCATATTCACCTTCCAGAATTCACTTCCAAAATATTCAATCTGTTTAAAAATACGATGTATAATATTCGACAGGCAAATTTCGGTCATTTTATTTCACTTTCCAAATTCGCTGCCACAAATTCAGTGGTTAAAAATTCAGCGGTGCACATCCGGGAACCGCAGGAATAGCAGTAG
>JAFVLL020018927.1:0-54447 GCA_021397915.2 Tor tambroides
TAGCGGATGGAAATCTTATGAAGTGGAGGTTATGTGTTACCACTGTACTTTCTGTGAGTGGATTTATGTCTATTTAAACAGTTTCTGGTATCACTGCCAATCATTACTGGATTTACTAAATTAGTCATTACAGGAGATAATAGGTTAGATATAACGTTTCAGATAGAAAGTGATTTTCTAACACATTAACATGCAATATTTGTCTTGTGACTTTAATTTAAAAACAGTTTATTTAATTATTTTATTACAACATATTAACATTTCTTATTAAAATGACTAAATTAATGGATTACACAATGTAACAAAAATTTATTTTACATAAATTTTTATGGCTCTTCTCTAATTCTGCAGTGCTAGTTATTATTGTACTATTTATTTTCATGTAGCATCACTAGTTTTGGTTAATATTTAGATCATGTAAATTTTAAAAGTTCTATCAAACATTTTTTTTTTTTTAATATATTGCTTTTGCAGGATGGGAACACTGTAGAAGTTTTTGGAACATTCTGTAATATTCTAGTGCTTTCTGGAAACTTCCAGAGCATTGTAGAACTAGTCAAAAAAAGACAAAGATACTCACTTTTGTTAGTTCAGTATTATGCATGTACCATATAATTTTTATGCATCAGTAATAACAGATTAGTGATACACAAAAAGTAATTTCGTATGCAGCATGTCAAACTTTATAAAGAAACATTAAAACACGACTTTTGTGAAACAAAAGTTTTATAAAAAATAATAATAATAATAATAATAATGGGTAATTGTAAACAGTTAGGGAAAAAACTTCATTAAAAGTGTCTTTTTTTTCTTTGGTGACTGTCCATAAAAATAGTGAAAGGCAATTGAGCTTAATGGAAAACAACTGAAATCGCAAATTTAAAACTATCCTGCTGATTCAGTGCAAATCTGCCAATTCTTTCCCAGTGCTATTGGAAGAAAATGAACAAATACCGATCACAGTATTTACCAGAATCCACTGGGGATGTAACAAAAATACAGCAAGCACTCAAACAGTAAAGATGTCTTCATTTTCCTAATCTTTTTCTTATGTGTGTCTAGTGTTTTCTTATAGTACTTTAGCAGATGTGACTGTTGGGCCTGGCACTTCTCCTCCTCGAGTCTTTCTCCTACTCGCTTTCTCTCTTGCTCTGTTTCATAAAAAAGAGCCTTGGCTAGAAAAGGCCAACATTCTGAAAGGAGATTTATATAATGGCTGTATGTGTCTGAAGGCAGACATTCAACATCAGGAAAGCAACTATCCTAATGGGAGTGATCGCCATGGTGATCTTGGGTAGCCATACAGGACTGCTCTGGCAGCCGTGTGTGAGGATCTGGCTCGCTGTCGGTGGAGCTCATTGATTAGTGCTGGAACACACTGGAGCTGCTAGAGCCATTAAAGCCTGTATTTTCTTAAGGGAGAGAGGCACCAGAGAAATAAGAAACAAGGGAATTGTGGGCTTTTGTTTTTTCTCTTCTAGCCACATATTGCCGCTTTTATAGCCATAATGACATCATTAAGTTTAAATAAAAGAGTCATCAGAAAGCACAAATCATTAAAAGGATCATATTTCTCCTCTTTTTAATTTTCTTGTTTTGCAAACTGCAAGTTTGTCTAGCATCTTTTTTCCTTTTTTCAAAATCAGACCGTATAAAGTTTACTTCACATTGTGACAGACTGACAGAGCAATCTGTGCTGAAATGTGGCACACAATCTGTTAAGCTCAGACTGAAATGATCAGGGATATTGTTAAAAACAAACATGAGCTGTTTCCTCAGAAGCATCTGCAGAGCCGTAGGTGCTACACACAACCAGAAACCGCTCAAAGTTTGACAAACTTTCCCACATTTTAGTGTCATTGTTAGTTCTTCTGCTGTTTAAAAATACTGTTATCTACATGGGCAAGAAAAAGTAAATGGAATTGGTTGGTTTTCTGCATTTTGGGGTCATAAAGTGTCATCTGATCTTCATCAAAGTATAGACAAACACAATGTGCTTAAGCTAACAGTTGTAAAATTTCATGTCTTTTATTCTATGTAAACACTATATACAGTGTCCTCAATTATCTTAAGTTTCTGAACATCAATTAGTTGTGTTCATGTGTTAAAATATATTCATCTGACTTTAGAAAGTTACCATCTCTGTGGCGTAGTTTCAATCAATCTTACAGTACTATATGATAAAAGTACGGTAACAAATTAGCATAGGGACCAATTCTCACTATTAACTAGTTGCTTATTATAAACATATTGGCTGTTTATTAGTACTTATAAAGCACATATTCTGCATGACCATATTCTACATCCCTAAACCTACCTAATACCTAAACTTAACAACTACCTTACTAACTATTAATAAGCAGCAAATTAGGCATTTATTGAGGCAAAAGTTATAGTTAACGATTTGTTAATAGCGAGAATTGGATCTTAAAATAAAGTGTGACCAAAAGTACTATATGATACAGTACTATGCAATATGTTTTCATAGGTAGGGAATTGTAAGTTGCTTAACAATTCAGTTTCTAATTCTTCTGAATGGTTCTAGCTCCTTAATAGTTTTATAAATATTACTTTTGAGGAAGAAGTGTTGATATTTATTTATTTTTTATTCACTAAAAAGAACTGATTCATAAGATTGGATCCTGCAAGTATGTTTTGGAATTACTGTAAAGAACAGGCTCGTATGAGTCATTTGGTCACACTTTATTTTAACAAACAATTCTCACTAACTATTAACTAAGCCTTTTGCCTCAGTAAACTCCTGATTTGTTGCTTGTTAATAAAGAAGTTTGATAAGTTTAGGTATGGCATAGGATTGAAGGATCTAAAATACAGTCTTGCAGAAAAAGGCATTAATATGTGCGGTAACACTTTATTTTAAGGTGACCTTGTTACACATGTTACATGTACTTACTATTATAACAACAATAAATTAAGTGTGCAAATGCACACTTAAAATGCAAGTAACCCTAAGACAAACCCTAATCCTAACCCTAACCCTATAGTAAGTACATGTAGTCAATTAATATTGCTCAGTACTTAAATGAATAATTACAAGGACACCTTCAAATAAAGTGTAACCTTATGTGCTTTATAAGTACTAAAAAAAAGCCAATATGCTAGTAATATGCATGTTAGTTAATAGTGAGAATTGGGTTACCAATCAATTTTTCAGTATTCAAATGACATTGTTTGCGCTGTATGTTTCCTAATCAGATTCAGAACTCATAAGACAAGAAGAAGACTCATAAAATCATTCATTCAGAATCTATACTGGTTAGTGCTTGTTTTTGCAATATACATTCAGTAGCATTGAGTGTAGGTGCATCTGAATAATAATGATACAACTGAAAATTTATAAAAAAAATATTTAAGTACAGTGTTCCATCCACAAAAGCAGAAGAATCTGAATGCTATGAATAAGACTTAACTTTGACAATGTACTCAGTTAATACGGAGCATGATGTGTAAGAAAAAATTGATATCATGGCCACAAATTCAAGCATTCTTTTCCACAAATTCATTTTTCTCCTGGCCACATATTGCTGCTTTTAAAGGCATAATGACATTTGACATCATTAAGTTTAGATAAAAGAGTCATCGGAAAGCACAAATCACTTAAAGAGTCATTTACGAATTTTTTATGTCTCTCTCATTTTTAATTTCTTATGCAAATTGGTTGTTTTCTATCTTTTTGTACTATTCCTTCTTTTAAAATCGGACTCTGTATAAAGTTTGCAATACATTGTGACAGATTCACAAAACAGTATGTGCTGAAATGTACATGATTATTTAAGTTTTCACGTTCACGTCAATTCCTCATGATAAAGACTCTTTTAAGTTGACATGCAGATGAACGACGTCTCTGTGCATGTGTGAGGCTTGTGTTGAGACTCATCCCACGCTCTCCGTGACGAAGCAGCATCACACGCTGACACTTTGACGTGTCCTGGCACACGCTGAATCCCCTCCGCCGTTGTAAGGGTGGCAGTGTTTTCCACCTTGAAAAGGAGATGAAAGACATTTCCTCCTTTTAGCAAAGGGCACATAAAGGTGGCCAGGCGTCATGAGGACAGCACTGGAGCAAGGGGCCTTTGAGCCACCGGACGGTCATCCGGACACATGCCCACTTCCCTCCACAATGGCTTTATTTGGCCTTGGAGAGCCGCCATGAGCAGGGCCCGCAAGGTTGTCGTGAAAACACTGTCGCATCAACAGCAACACGTGAGACTAGGTGACAGCACCAATGGGTGGCCACTTGCACTAACAACCCTATTAGCAATGCATACAAGTATTTGCATAAAAACAATATTTATTTATTTATTTGTTTATTTGGGAGGAGGTCATGAGTATGAGAGCGTTAAGACATTTGGTTTTTGAGAATATAGATTTAATTGTGCGTTTGATTTAAAATTC
Source organism: Tor tambroides (assembly GCA_021397915.2). NCBI lineage: Eukaryota > Metazoa > Chordata > Actinopteri > Cypriniformes > Cyprinidae > Tor > Tor tambroides. Next base: position 4,417 of record JAFVLL020018927.1, read on the forward strand.
TGTAGCAAAATATTTTGTGGATCAGTTCAAACTGTCCATTTCAGTTTATTGATTCTAACAAATGGTCTAATTCAGGGGTCATCAAACTTGATCCTGGAGGGTCAGTGTCCTGCAGAATTTAGCTCCAACTTGCCTCAACACACCTGCCTGGAAGTTTGAAGTATGTCTAGTAAGAGCTTGATTAGCTGCTTCAGGTGTGTTTGATTAGGGTTGGAGCTAAACTCTGCAGGACACCGGCCCTCCAAGACCAAACTTGGTGACCTCTGGTCTAATTCAATGTTTTATTTGCATCATCACAGAAAAAGGTTCACACAAGACTCCATGCGACATTTTTCATATATTAATATGTTTAAGTAAAATAAGTAAACAAATATAATAAGTATAAGAAGTAATTAGTGCTAAGTAAAGCTAAACTAAAGCTATTTTTTTACTTTAAAAAAATGTTGTTTACACAAATACACTTTAATAAAACTATAATAATGACATTAAATATAAAATTGAGTAAAATTGAGTTTTACTGTCTTTCACGTCTTGCATCACACTTTTGAATCTACATGGTTACAACAGCTGTTCAAAATAGCTGTTCTCTTTATTTTATTTTATTTTATTTTAAATACACACTTTTAATCAATTTCAGAGCATACAAATTGAGATATAGCCTACTGGAAGTTGAAAAAAAATGAAAAAAATTTCCACCCCGTAAAATAAAATCTATTTCATAGGGTTTTTAAGGTTTTGCACTGAAAAATATGCACTGACATTTATTTTTACACTATAAAACCGTTTAAAATATATAGTCTGCATGAAATTGTTAAGACAGATCAGTCTGGCATGTGTGTATACTAAATATAGGTGCAGGGTGTGAATTCCCCAAGCATGTTTGTCTTGTCTTGCTACTTCCAAATATAATATCTCTGAAATCAAACACGTTTTCAACAAGCAAGAGCTTGTTCAGTCCTCTCTTGAGCTCTGTACGTATATGTCTCCAGCTTTTTTTTTTCATCTCCGGCACAAAAGAATATGAGAACAGTGTTTTCCTTTTTGCCTCATAAGCATCTTTCAGCCTAAAGTATGTTGGCTCAGGAGAGCAAGAGGGTTCCTTGAAACTCTTAGTCTCTCCTACAGCTTCATCTGTTGACTGCTGTTTGGGCAGAGGATTTGTGAACCAAACCATGTTTTCACCAAACAGAGCAATGGTGTAACTGAGTGCATTGCAGTCTTTATTCTCAAGTCTTACTGCAAGTTTTGAGAGCTTATTATTAACATACAGTAGTAATTTAAACACAAAATAATTAAAATCTGTGTCTTCATGTCATCATGAGTTGGTTATACAATGTAACTCTCAGAGATTAAATATATGACCAATATCATAAACAGAAAAAAATTAAATAAACAGTAAAACAATTGCAAAATAATACAATATGTTTAATTTGTTGATTATCTGATCTTCGGCACATTTATGTTTTGTTTTTTTTTGTTTGTTTTTTGTTTTTTTTATAAAATACAATATATATATGTCAGCAGCGCCATGAGGATACACAGTTTTCGTTCAAATCAAAGCGATACACATAGGAGATGTATCCGTGTGGTGTGGCTGACACAGAACAGCGTACGCAGTTTGCGTCCAGTGGATACTCTCCAAAATGGCGCTACGCTGACGCAGATGAGACGAATTGTTGAATAAAGCCGTTATTTTTGTTTTCTTTGCGTACAAAAAGTGTTCTCGTCGCTTCATAAAGTTCAGATTGAATCACTGATGGCAGATGGACTATTTTGACGATGTTTTTCATACTTTTCTGGGCCTTGACAGTGTTAATTGTTTGGCAGTCAATGGGACAGTCACAAACCTCCCGGTTTTCATCCAAAATATCTTAAATTGTGTTCCGAAGACGAACGAAGATTTTATAGGTTTGGAACGACATGGAGGTAAGTGATTAATGACAAAATTTTCATTTTGGTGTGGAGTAACCCTTTAAGTACTTTTTTTTTTTTTGTTGCCCAAGTATATTATGTCAGTAATAAGTTGCCTTTAAAAGTATGCTAAAGTGTACTGTGACGAGTGGGGCGGAGCGAGGTAGGTGGAGTAAATGGTAATGAGCGACACCTGCATCACTCACCGGTCTCGAGTCCCACGGAGGAGCTCCGGAAGGATAAAAAGAGGAGTGACGACAGTGCAAGATGAGAGAGGACCAGGCCTGGACTTTTGTTATGTTTTTATTTATGTTTTAATGCGGCAGTCGTCCATGAGGGGTTTTATTTTGTTTATTAAATGGTTTGAATGTGCGCCGGTTCCCGCCTACATTGTTACATGTACTTCTTTCTCATAGGAAAAAAAAAAAACAGACAAAATAGACAGACAGACAAAATCAACTATCTGAAGAAGCTGCACAGTCACCAAAACAGGAAGTGCATTAACTATATGTGTTGAGAAACTTGAAGTCATCGATTCTGGTAGTGATCTAGTTTTGTACCACCTCATTTTGTTTTGCTTTTAGAGTTCAGGCAGGTAATGAGAGCTGAGGTCTATAGCATGAAAACGACCTTTCCTCCTCTTTCTCTATATGCCTGCGCCTCACAATGAGGCCTTTGAGCATCCGGCGGTCACTAGCATCAAGGACAATACGAGTAATGTTTGAATAAATCCCCTTTCCAGTAGGGAAGCCGGGCCAAAGCAGGTCCAACCGGCATCTCTCCCACACAAGACCACAGTGTCTTGCTTTTCCAATTAAATTATCTTTCGGACAATGCAGAGTCTTCCCAATTCACACCTCAATTGACAGTGTGGCAGCTTGCATTGTGAGAAGACAGATTTCCATTCCCTCAAAAATAGATTTTCCCTAAAGAAGCGACAATGGAGTGCACAATCCCTCCTCACGTCCTCACAATGAAAGAGGGATAAGGCCCAACTGTTAAAAATCACCCCCTGGGAGTATAGTTTATTGTGAACTCAATATATTCAAATGAATTTTTACAATAGCAACTGTATCATCAAGAAAAAACAGTTAATCAAATTTTGCACAGTCTCTTCCAAATACACAACAATCTGAGATTTTCACGAGCTTGCTTTAATGCTTAAAATGAATAAGATGTGTGACTTGTATTTATTGCATAAAGCATGCTATATGACGATGGAATATTGTTGAGATTCAGAATGCACTCTTTAAGAATAAAGTCTTGAAGTGAAGTATTAAGTATATTAAAAACTCTGACAGCTGTATATGCGATGCGTAGACTCAATCATTAGATTTCTGTCTTCATTTACTGTTCCCACACTGCGTACAATACAAAGCACCTTAATAGTATTGTAAATGGTCATATGTGTGCTGTATTCCGAATCTTCTGTACACCAACAGCATCAAGTAATAAACAGTCCAAAATGTAACTTACAATTATAATCAGAAGTTAAATTGGGATTTTGAAGGTGGAGAGACCCTAAAGTGTAGTGGTGATCCTGATTCCCTAAGGAAGGTATAACCAGTCTTTCAGACGTTTTCTCATGCAACGTAATTATTTTACGAGGTGGAGATTTTGAATGAGTTGGTACAGTGTGAATCATATTAAAACATGATTTTTAGAAAAAATTAAGCAAGCAGGTCCGCCTCTAACCTCACACCTAACACGTAAGGATGAAATCAGTCAATTTCATATGAATTAGCCACCATTTTTGCCAAAAGTCAAATAGTTACGAACTGAACAAGATTGTGTTGGACATAAGCACATATCTTCTTAAAACATGTTATGTTGAAATTTATGTTATGAATATCATGGTGAATATATAGCATACTATCACAAAAGGATTTCAAAATCAAATATATTTGGTATTTATATGTGCAATACAGTTCAAACGTTTGGGGTTGAAAGACATCACTTATTCTTATCAACACCAAATTAATTTGATCCAAAATACAGTAAAAAAACAGTAATATTGTGAAATATTATTACAATTTAATATATTTTAAAATGTAATTTATTCCTGTGATCAAAGCTGAATTTTCAGCATCATTAGTCCTGTCTTCAGTGTCACATGATCCTTCAGAAATCATCCTAAAATGCTGCTCAAGAAACATTTCTGATTATCAATGTTGAAAACAGTTGTGCATTATTTGTATGGAAACAGTGAAACATTTTTTTAATGAATAGAATGTTTTAATGAACAGTATTTGTTTGAAATGTATTTTGTAACAATAATGCATCTTTGCAGAATAAAAATAAACCCAAATGTTTATATAGCCTACGTATATCTGAATAAATCAAATAGAAATAAAGTAAATGATTAATCAAAATGAAATACAAACTATATGCTGATTTTTGCTTTCAATAAGAACAGTTCAAAATTTGCTCCATTTTTTAGTTTTCTCAACTTGTTGTTTTAAGTTCATACAACAAAAATTTGAGAATCTCCTACAAAAATTAGTTGAGAGAACTCAAAAATCTGCTGAAGCTGGTTGCCTTAAAATTTTAAGTTGGCTCAACTTTTTTTTTTTTTTTTTTTTTTTTTATTACAGTGTGCAGCACAACTTTTAGTAAATCAAACAAACTTGCTAAAAGAAGAAATAAGAAAATAAGAAAACCGGTTTGGGACACGAAATTCAGCAGAAAATTATATCATAATTTTGCGACAGAATCTATTTATATATTCTGGTAAACATTAAAAACCCATCAAGGAGTGAATCCAGCATAAAGAACGAGAAAGAGAAAAAAGAAACTGCCATATCTGAATATTTGGAGTGTGAGCTTGTATAGTTGAGTTTGTGCCAGTGCTATGACTGGGCATGTGTGAGCGTTTGTCACGCATGTTTTAGTTTGAAACATTTCAACTTGCAGAGGTAACCATGGATTGAGTCATTACAACAACAAACCAGGGCAGCCTGCCACAAATGAGGCGGGTTATAACCGTCAACACTCGTCCAGCAGCAGCCAGACTGCAAAAGCACATACCAGCTATATACAGTCTGTACCGAGAGATAATGGTGTTCAATATCAGTAGATCTCTGAGACCGAGGAAGAGTATTCAGCAAGTACTTGTCTATCACATCTCATATTTAAATAAGCGTGAACTTTGAGGGTCATACTTATATTAATCGCTAATATTAGAGCTGTCATCTCTCTCAGGTTATGAAAAACGGCAGAAAATAGAGGTATTGTGTGATTGAAAAGTGAGACAAAATTCTAGGTAAGTGATTGGGTGGATGAGGGACTGAGAAAAAAAAAATATTTGGACAAAAACTAAACCAGTTTTTGACTGCATATAAAAGAGGACAAAGAAGTGATGCCAAAGACAGTTACAGTACATTAAATTAAGGGGTTTTTTTTTCTGCTTTTTTGTATGTTTTTCTTTTCTTTTCTTTTTTATTTATTTGTTTATTCAGTTAGTTAGTTAGTAAATGCTTAAATAAAACAATACAGTATCTGTCATATTATGCATCCTTATCACAAGTATAAAAAATAGTATTTTAAAAAGAATAAATAATTAATTATTCAACACATTTAATATCAATAACAACATTGATATCAAAATTGATAATTTTGGGATCAAATTTAGTCAACTGAGAATTATATCAGAATTATATTAATATCAAAATCTCGATATTTTCCAGCCTTTTATTGATGTTCAGTATACTTTCCAATATTTATGTTCTGAAATGTCTTGAAAGTGTTATTTGTAATTGTAAAAGCCATCATTTTGGCCAAACAAACTGTCTGCAAATGCTTACAAGTAAAATTTCAGGTGAAAATATTTAAGGAATAATGATAGCAAACAGCATATTTACCTAAAAATACTGAATAAGCGATAAAAGCCTTGAACCAAACCAACCAGCTACGAGGAGAATCACAACATTACAAATTCTTAGTTGAAGCAAAAAGGTCAAATTAAAAAAAAACACAAACATACAAGACTGTAATCATGGGCAATGTATTTTTTCTCTGCACATTCCACCGTTAAACGTAATTATTTTTAAATTAAGCTGAATTAATGCGAACAGATGGGTTCAACAAAAGCATATAGAATCAATTAACAACCTCAGAGCTCACAACAGGTCTGTCTTTAAAGGTTTATTAGTGATTGTTAAAAATCAATGTTAAAAACTCTGCAAAACAAATCTCTGAATACGTTTTGAATCAATTCATTGAAATGCACAAAGAAAAAAGTGATTCACTGGCAAAGAATAAATCTTGGCAGCTTGAACAGTTTTTGCTATTGATGTTTCCTCTAATAATATTGGCAAATGAAACACGAGTCACTCAAAGAGACATCAACTGAAAAGTAAAGTTGTTTTAAAGGTGAAGCAAGTTATTATGCATCATAAAACATATTTGTTTCAGTATTAGCCGTGAATGCGTGCTGATAGTCTGGTCTGTCCCTGTAGAGAGTCTACTGCAGTTAATGCTGGGAGGGGGGGTCAAATCTGCACCAATTACTTCTAATTCTACTATTTCTAGGTCACGGTGTAATTGATTTACTGATTAGTAGACCATCATACTTCTACCGGCTTTAAATACCTATTACAAGGAGATTAAAATTGGAATGGAGAGACATACTAACAGACAGACAAAGACAGAAGTGGGGGGCCGACATATGTAGTATCTGTTCCTTGATTGACATGCTGGTTAAAAGGTAATAATCCAATCTAAAATTAACTTGTCTAATGCACATTATAGTACATTTTATTCAACAGCACATTAAATGGGTTCCCTGGTGCAAAGAATAATGGAAAACGCTCAAGTTGTACTTGGAAAACCAGCTCTGAACAATCAGCATAAAGTTGGACGATTTGAACTGAGAGGAGAATTTATTACAAAAATTTGCCAATTTTGCACACTGTGTTTCAGTGAAAAAGTTTGCATCATAACCATCAAATATTCAACCAGGCGTTAACGTCCTGCACTATGTCAGGATATTTAAATTAAAGTCATTGTCATTCTTTGCAGCACAAACATGCCTCTTTTCTATGTAAATTAGGCTTATTATAAATGTCACCTTAGACACGAAAGCAGCCTGTATTTATTACAGTGCCTGAAATAAAAGAAACAAGTTTTTGTACTGCACGCATTAGCAGCATAATGCTGCATGACACAATCACAAAAAAGCTGCATGCAGAGCTTTTGCACATAGCTGTTTTTTTTCTTTTTTTTTGGCCATAAAATGCACAAATTCAGCAGTAAATCTATTTATCAACAGAAGGTTTTGCAATAGGCTTTTATGAAGCTTTTATGAACAAAGTGCTCAGTCAGTGTTTGACAAACATGTCTAATGGATTTGACGCACAAATGAATATGATTAAAGGGATAGTTCGCCCAAAAATGAAAACTCCCCCTCATGTCATTCCAAACCTAAATGAGTTTCATCTGTGGAAAAAAATAACAAAACTGCTTTTCTACTTTACTAATATTTCTAAAGCATTAAGTAATCTTATCTTATGTTAATGTCAACATTTAATAATACGTTATTAAAATCAAAAGTTTTATAGACCAGACCAGTTGTATATTTATTATCTAACATTAACAAAGATTGTAACACTTTAGATTAGGGAACACTTTTCACATTTTACTATTAACTAGTTGCTTATTAGCATGTGTATTACAAGCATATTGGCTGTTTATTAGTACTTATAAAGCACATATTAATGCCTTACTCTGCATGATCCAACAACTACCTTACTTACTATCAATAAGCAGAAATTAGGAGTTTACCAAGGGAAAACTGTTAGTATTGAATATGTGTTCTAATCTAAAGTGTTACCACAAAGATTAATATATAATGTAACAAATGTATTGCTCATTGTTAAGGTTCATTAATACATGTATTAACATTAACAAATGGGACTAACAAAATAGTCAGTTTCTCATCATTTTCTTTTTTGTGTGTGTGTGTGTGTGTGTATTTTTTTTTTTTTGGGTGCGTTTAATTACTTGATTGCATGAATCAGACGCTAAAACAACACAGACAGTGTGTCTAGTATGTACAACGCTAGCTGCAGGCATTCTTAGCAAGTTCCCAGAGTGAATTTAAAGTTGCAGTTTGCACACATCCAAACTTTGACGGTTGCCTCTTTTGGATCCATGTTTTGACTTGCTGCAGCTCTGCCAAGACCCAGTAGACCCCATTTAGATCAGTGATGGGGTCCATATATTAGGTCTGCCCATAATAGCAGCTCAGAACTGGCTCTGTGTCTGTGTACCGTACTGTATGTGTGGTGACACTAGCCTATATTTAATTTCAAGTGCAGGTCTTTTAGAGAAAACTTCATTTTGTTATTAACTCAAATGCGTAATTACAGTGCAAAATGTTTGTCATGCTAACACCACAAATATGAAAAACAAATAAAGTGATAGAAAATACACAGCAAATACCTGCTGAAGCTTACGCTAAACGAATGAAGAGAAATGATCATTCGGTTGTGCGTTACATTAATTACAGCAATCTCCTCTTCAAAAACACAATATATGCATGATTTTCAATCCGCTCTCATAATTATCCGATCAGAGGCCTAACCGACATGCCCAAGAATAGAAGCGCAGCACGACGAACAAAGTTTCCCGAATCACAACAGGGAGATTTTCTATGCTTAACGAATGAGCATCAAAGATAGGAGAAAACTAGCTTAAAAAAAAGTTTAAGAGAAACATCTGAGATGAAGTTGATAGATCACACAAAATTGAAAACTGTTGAAAATGTACTCACGCTCAGCTCATTCAAGATTGAAAAAGCAATATTATGGACAGGAGACTCAACAGTTTGAAGTTAAAAATGTCTTAACCCAAGTGAAAAATAAATATACTAAAAAGTATGTGAAATACATTTATTACATGCTAAGTATATTACAAATATATTTACATATTTATGTGCTTAATAAAAATACCCTGCAATTGTACTTTTAGTATACTAAACTGGTATACTTAAAGTCTGCTAAATTAGAACAACTAATTTTGTGCTTAATGTACTTTAATTGTGCTGAAGTACTGCTGAAGTTCAACTAACAGTATACTGAAGTGTATTTGAAAGTGGAACTATTGCAAGTATACTTCAGGTACACTTCAAATATCTTGCATTTAAAGACTGATATTATTCAGAGAATATACAATCCTCATCAATAGTGACATTAAAACACATTTTAGGCTTAATATTAAGAAATGTGCATTGTGCACAAGTAGTACTCCAAATAAAGTTTAATTATAATTTTTAAATCAGTAAGTCATGAGCCATATGTCAGTAAATATGTTAATAGAGTTGAAATATACATAGTGTGAAATAAATGTACTTTAAATACACTGAACAAAATTATAAACGCAACACTTTTGTTTTTGCCCCCATTTTTCATGAGCTGAACTCAAAGATCTAAGTCTTTTTCTATGTACACAAAAGGCCTATTTCTGTCAAATATTGTTCACAAATCTGTCTAAATCTGTGTTAGTGAGCACTTCTCCTTTGCCGAGATAATCCATCCACCACACAGGTGTGGCATATCAAGATGCTGATTAGACAGCATGATTATTGCACAGGTGTGCCTTAGGTTGGCCACAATAAAAGGCTACTCTAAAATGTGCAGTTTTATCACACAGCACAATGCCACAGGTGTCGCAAGTTTTGAGGGAGCGTGCAATTGGCATGCTGACTGCAGGAATGTCCACCAGAGCTGTTGCCCATGAATTGAATGTTCATTTCTCTACCATAAGCCGTCTCCAAAGGCGTTTCAGAGAATTTGGCAGTACATCCAACCGGCCTCACAACCGCAGACCACGTGTAACCACACCAGCCCAGGACCTCCACATCCAGCATCTTCACCTCCAAGATCATCTGAGACCAGCCACCCGGACAGCTGCTGCAACAATCGGTTTGCATAACCAAAGAATTTCTGCACAAACTGTCAGAAACCGTCTCAGGGAAGCTCATCTGCATGCTCGTCGTCCTCATCGGGGTCTCGACCTGACTGCAGTTCGTCGTCGTAACCGACTTGAGTGGGCAAATGCTCACATTCGATGGCGTCTGGCACTTTGGAGAGGTGTTCTCTTCACGGATGAATCCCGGTTTTCACTGTACAGGGCAGATGGCAGACAGCGTGTATGGCGTCGTGTGGGTGAGCGGTTTGCTGATGTCAATGTTGTGGATCGAGTGGCCCATGGTGGCGGTGGGGTTATGGTATGGGCAGGCATATGTTATGGACAACGAACACAGGTGCATTTTATTGATGGCATTTTGAATGCACAGAGATACCGTGACGAGATCCTGAGGCCCATTGTTGTGCCATTCATCCACGACCATCACCTCATGTTGCAGCATGATAATGCACGGCCCCATGTTGCAAGGATCTGTACACAATTCCTGGAAGCTGAAAACATCCCAGTTCTTGCATGGCCAGCATACTCACCGGACATGTCACCCATTGAGCATGTTTGGGATGCTCTGGATCGGCGTATACGACAGCGTGTTCCAGTTCCTGCCAATATCCAGCAACTTCGGACAGACAATGAAGAGGAGTGGACCAACATTCCACAGACAATCACAACAACCTGATCGACTCTATGCGTATGAGATGTGTTGCACTGTGTGAGGCAAACTGTGGTCACACCAGATACTGACTGGTTTTCGGACCCCCCAATACAGTAAAACTGCACATTTTAGAGTGGCCTTTTATTGTGGCCAGCCTAAGGCACACCTGTGCAATAATCATGCTGTCTAATCAGCATCTTGATATGCCACACCTGTGTGGTGGATGGATTATCTCGGCAAAGGAGAAGTGCTCACTAACACAGATTTAGACAGATTTGTGAACAATATTTGAAAGAAATAGGCCTTTTGTGTACATAGAAAAAGACTTAGATCTTTGAGTTCAGCTCATGAAAAATGGGGGCAAAAACAAAAGTGTTGCGTTTATAATTTTGTTCAGTGTATATTACTTTTTTACTAGGGAATGATGGATTTGCTTCTTACAAACATGCAGCTTTTCACTTGACAAGATTTTAATTGATGGACTGGAGTCGTGTGAATTACTTGTGAATTATTGTGGTGTTTTTATCAGCTGTTTGGACTCTCATTCTGACGGCACCCATTCACTGCAGAGGATTCACTGGTGAACAATTGAAGTAATGCTAAATTTCTCCAAATTTGCTAATCGAAACTCAGCTACATTTTAGATGGCCTGGGGTGAGTAAATTTTCAGCAGATATTCATTTTTGAGTGTACTATTCCTATTAACAAATTAAAGAAAAACATCTGAGACAAGTTGATCCTTCAAATACATTTGAAAGGAATTTAAGTGTCTGACTGACCTTTGTTAGTGTCTAAAATGCAAATAATCTCATTAAAAAAAAAACGGCCTAAGAGGTAAAGCAGAACACGTGTAGTTGTTTGTGCTTGGCAGGCCCATTCTTGCGGGCTCTTCACGTGTTGATACAAGACTGGATTAACTGTGTTTGTTGGATGTGTTGATGAAGTGGAAATGGTGATACTGAGTAAGTTTCTTTAGTCTACCTGATGACACATTAATCCTGTTCTCAGGTTCTTTACAGGTGGAAACTCAAAACACAAGTGATGCCTCATTGGAAAGGCATCCGGCACAATGCCCATAATCCTTGCTGTAGCCGCCTCTCTCTTGCAGCAGAGCATTATATACAGTATCTAACATGTCAAGAATTACACCAGCAGTCAAACGTTTGGACACATCTACTCATTCAACCATTCACACTCATTATATTCAGAAAAGTCATCAAAACCAAACGCTAATCTGTTTGAGCTGCTGCTTTGTCTAGATTCAAGCCGCACTCATGGGCTTCTCAAGCAACTTCTCAACCAAAGATTAAAACAGTATTGAAGGAGTTGCCATGTTTGTTTTTTGTTTGCAATTTTTCTTAATTAAAGGGATAGTTCACCCAAAAATGAAAATTCTGTCATTAATTACTCGCCCTCATGTCGTTCCGACCCGTAAGACCTCCGTTCATCTTCTGAACACAAGTTAAGATATTTTTGATGAAATCTGAGAGCTCTCTAACACGATCAAGGCTCAGAAACGTAGCAAGTAGATCATTAAAATAATCCATGTGACATCAGTGGTTCAACCGTAATTTTATGAAGCTACGAGATTACTTTTTGTGTGCAAAGAAAACAAAAATAACGACTTTATTTAACAAGTCTTCTCCTCCGCGTCACCCTACCATTTGGAGAGTATCACATACGTAAACAAAGTATGCTCTTCTGTGTCAGCAGCACTGTACACGCATACATTGTACATCTTCAGCAGGCGCTTCTCTCAGTCTTTTCCGCCTGGAAACGTAGCAGAGCTGAGAGGCTCGCCACCCCTTCGGGGGTCTCTAGAGCAGCTAGATCGGCCGTTTCCTGCCGGTCTTCCACTTCAGGGCACCTAGCTAGCCGCTCTTAAGTACACCACAGGCCAGTCTCGAGAGACTGGTTCCCTTAGTAGGTCAGCTGGCGGTGTGGGAGCCACTGCCAAGCATGTCTCGTTGGGTCCTGCCTGAGCAGGCTCTGGTTCTATCAGTCTAGTCTTCCTAGGAGATGACGCGTGTCTGAGGACCGTCGTTTTAAATAGGAGACTTCAGCGAGGCAGTCCTGATGCCCACGGTTCAGGACTTCGGAGGGTAGGCCCCTCTGGGGAAGAACGGTGTACACGGTATCACACGGTGCCTGTCTCTCCTCAGTGCCCTCGGGAGATCGGTCTGCCAACCCTGCCACCGACGGTGCTTCAGGGCGCAGCGGTCTCCAGCGAGCGCTTCTCTCAGTCTCAGGTTCGCTGCCCCTTCGGGGGTCTCTAGAGCACCAAGAGCGGCCGTCCCCTGCCGGTCCTCCACTTCAGGGCACCGAGCTAGGAGCTCTAAGCACATCAGAGGCCAATCTCGAGAGACTGGTTCCCTTAGTAGACTATTTGGCAGCGTGGAAACTACTGCCAAATGTGTCTCCATGGGTCCTGCACACTGTAGAAAGAGGCTATTGCATTCAGTTTGGCGCTCCGCCGCCGCCTTTCAACAGGGTCATTCCCACGCTGGTGGGTCCTGAGCAGGCTCTGGTAATGGAACAAGAAGTGAATACTCTTTTGAGGAAGAAGGCCATCGTGGTGGTCTATCCTCTCGACAGAGAGTCCGGGTTCTACAGCCGGTACTTCATCGTTCCCAAGAAGGATGGAGGGTTGCGTCCTATTTTAGATCTGAGTCAACTGAACCGCTCAGTCATGCGACTGAAGTTTAGGACGTGTCTCAGACCAGGTCCGAGGACTGGTTTGTCGCGATTGATCTAAAAGACACATACTTCCACATCTCCATCCTTCCCCATCACAGGGAGCTCCTGAGGTTTGCTTTGGGGGCAAAGCTTACCAATACCGGGTTCTTCCTTTCGGCCTTGCACTCTGACCCCACACTTTCACGAAGTGTGTGGATGCTGCTCTGGCTCCTCTGTGACTCCAGGGCATCCGCATGCTCAACCTCATCGACGTTTGGCTGATATTAGCTCATTCACAGCGGATGGCGGTTCGGCATCGAGATGTCGTTCTTGCTCACAAGAAAGAGCTGGGGTTAAGACTTAAACCCAGAAAAGTGTGCTTTCTCCAGTACAGAGAACCACTTATCTGGGCATGGTGTGGGATTCACATGCAGGCCAATGCAGGCACGTCTGTCCCCTGCTCGGATCGAGTCGATCCTCACGGCAGTTGCGAGAGTAAGAGAAGGCCGGTGACCCACTGTCAAGCAGTTTCAGAAACTGCTGGGTCTGATGGCAGCTGCGTCCAAGGTGATACCTCTTGACCTGCTGTACATGAGACCGCTAGAGTGGTGGCTCAAGACCAAGGGGTTCTCCCCGAGGGAAAACCCGCTTCGCATGCTCAAGGTCACGCGGCAATGCCTACGTGTCTTAGACATGTGGAGGAAACGTCTCGGTTACGTATGTAACCCTCGTTCCCTGAAGGAGGGAACGGAGACGTCACGTCGGATGACCGACGAAATTGGGATCTCGCCAGAGAGACCAATCCACTTCGAGTGTATCCAACGACAATGGACATTGGCATGCGCACACAGATCCAGCTGCCGCTGATCACAGCTAGGGAGGCAGATATGCAGGTCCATCCGTGATACTTCATGCTTTCGCTGAGGAGCCGACGGGTGACCCGCAGCTCAGCGGGGTGGTACAGCGACTGTGGCGACGGGACGGATGTCTCCGGTTCCTCCTTCAGGGGAATGAGGGGTTACATACGGGGAATCGAGACGTTCCTCTTCAGTCGGTCACTTCGAGTCACGACAGGACCGACGAAATTGGGACCCCACAAAGCGCCACAGGAGCTGCCCTTCCAGCGCTCAGGAAGCCTCCCTGGATCCCTCCATAAGGCAGACGATAGGACCGCCTCTACACAGAGAAGGTCAACTACTGTTGTTCCTAGAGCAACCCAAACAGTAGGACTTGGATAACACTGGGAAGCGCCTTCCGCTTGGAAGAGGCACACTGCGGAGTCACCTCCTCCCAGAGGGGGCTTAAGGACATTGAGATGTGAAGCAACCTGTAGGGCCCTATTGCACACAGTAGTCTCTGAGATGGCTTAGGCTGCATCATTAGAGATGGTGAACGTGTGTCTGCCAGGGGAAACACGGCTCACAAGATCTTCCGTGGAATACACATATGGGATCCCGGCAGGGGTCTCATATGGGCACTAGCCTCACACCAGATTAAGAAACTATCGAGGCCAAGGCCTGCGCCGACGCTCCGCCACGTCTGGACGCCTCGGAGTGCTGAGTGACCTGACAGGGTTTGGCCTGATTAAGGAACTCTCTGGAGAATTAGGCGTAAGGACGCCGCAAGCCGACTCTGAGCCGGGCCTCTCAGTGCCACTACCCGTTTGAGGTGAGAACACAGGAGGAAACCGGTTCGACACGTAAGCTATAAAACCTAGCGAACGTGTTGGGAGTCGCCCAACCCGCAGCTCTACAGATGTCTGCTAGCGAGGCACCACGAGCCAACGCCCAGGACGATGCGACACCCCTAGTGGAGTGAGCACGCAACCTGAGCGGGCAGGGCACACCTTGTGCTTCGTAGGCCAAGGTGATGGCATCCACTATCCAGTGGGCCATCCTCTGCTTGGAGACAGCCTTCCCCTTCTGCTGTCCTCCGTAACAGACAAAGAGCTGTTCTGAGGTCCTGAAGCTCTGAGTTCTATCCACATACTGTCGCAGTGCGCGTACAGGACAGAGCAAAGCTAGGGCTGGGTCTGCCTCCTCCAGGGGCAGCGCTTGCAGGTTCACTACCTGGTCCCTGAAGGGAGTGGTAGGAACCTTGGGCACATAGCCGGGCCGGGGCCTCAGTGTTGCACTGGAGTCAGCCGGCCCAAACTCAAGGCACGACTCGTCGACCGAAAATGCCTGCAGGTCCCCCACCCTCTTGATCGAGGCCAACGCAGTCAGGAGTAGAGTCTTCATAGAGAGAAACTTCAACTCGACTGACTGCAATGGCTCGAAGGGGGCAGTTTGTAGGGCTCTTAGCACCAATGCCAAATCCCAAGAGGGTAGGGAGGGAGGCCTATGAGGATTTAACCTCCTGGCTCCCTAAGAAAACCTGACGACCAGATTGTGGCTTTCCCCCACAGACCTCCTCTATGGGGTCACAGGCGAAATAGCAGCAACGCATACCTTAAGGGTGGAGGGGGAAGGAAACACGCCCTCCAACCCTTGTTGCAGGAAGGACAGCACAGCTCTGATCGAACATATCCGGGGGTCCTCACGGTGAGAGGAACACCATTCGACGAACAGGTTCCACTTCAGCGCATAGGCCCGTCTTGTAGACGGTGCTCGTGCTGAAGCGATAGTGAGAGCTACCTCCTGGGGCAGTCACCTGTGAACTCCCGCCCCGTCCAGGGACCACACATGGAGTCACAGCCTGGACGCGGGTGCCAGAGGGTGCCCCATCTCTGAGAAAGCAGATCCTTCCTCAGATAAGAACCTGTCTGTGAGGCTGTCATGAGGAGATTAGTTCCGAACCAGGTCCTGTTGGGCCAATATGAGTCCACTAACAGGACCTGCTCCTCACCTCCTGATCTTGCACAGCTGTCTGTGCTAGCAGGCTCACTGGGGGAAACGATATTTGTGCAGGCCCTGGGCCATTGCAGCTTAGTGCATCCTGGTGGCTTGTGCCGTTGCCTCGGTTAGGGAGAACCACTGGCAGTGGGGTGGTTTCTGGAGATGCAACAGGTCTACCTGAGCAACCCAACCGACTCCAAATCAGCTGGGACCACCTGATGGCCCCACCCCCAGGAAGTGCCGCCGAGACAGCCTGGCCGGCTGCCTGATTGAACACCTGGGATGTGGATGGCACGAAGGGACCTCAGATGCTTCTGACTCCAGAGGAGGAGGTGGCGGGTGAGTTGCGACATGCGACGGGAGCGTACACCGCCTCGTTTAGTTACACTCGAAGTGGATTGGTCTCTCTGGCGAGATCCCAATTTCGTCGGTCATCCGACGTGACTCGGAGTGACCGACTGAAAGGGGAACCTTGGTTCTTGTCTCAGGGCCCGGTGCTGAGAGCTCCTTGTCGCCGCATAACGCTAGCGACGAACGCGCCCCTCACCGGTTGGGGAGCGGTCATGAGTGGCCGCTCGGCCCGTGGTCTGTGGAGCGGTCACCATCTCTCGTGGCACATCAACTGCCTGGAGATGCTGGCTGTGTTTCTAGCATTGAAACACTTTCTCCCAGACCTGCATCAGGATGAAATCAGGATATCAGAAATCAGGATATTACAGCTGGTCAGTAACTCTAAGCCAATATTTTCTGCTACTGAACGACAATATCGAATTATGCTGAAATTGTGTCACTCGCAACCCTGTTACCAATTCAAATTACACAAATCATCGAGTTCTCAAATCTTGGTAACGGGGTTATAAAATTGAAAAACTCCATAGAAAATGAATGGAGAATAAAACAGCTTATATTATATATAGTTTGTAGTATATCTCCTGAAGTTGATGGCCAATATTTTCTGAAGGTGAAACACCTCCTTTCACGAAGTACATGCTGGAAAATAATGGGTGAAAAAAAACTACTTTGTACCCTATTTGTGGAATTTGTGGAACATTTTAGATTTTACCAAGGGTTCCCTTGGAAAACATCAACTCCAGAGTAGAAGACCAAAGTGCCACCAAAGAAAAATACAGAAAATGAGTACTGAAAGCTTATGAGATAGAAACATGCTCAACTGTATATATGTTTCTCTCCCCAGCACACGGAGTAACACGGTGTGAAAAGCAGAGCGGAAATGACAAGCACGTCAGACGTTAAAGATACTGTGAGAGAGTAAGAGCGCTCATTCACTCACGCCAGTACTCCTCCATCCCCCCTTTACAAAAATAACGTCTTGTGTTTGGTCTACATTCAGGGCAATAGTTTTCAGCAATTTGCCAGACATTACAGAGATATTTTTATACACAGACTGTAACTTTATACCACTCTCTGATTGTGATCGCTCCCAGTAGAAATCCCCACTCCAAGATGAGGCGAGGGAAGCTGAACTGCAATTATAAGACTTTAAATAATTTCAGAAGAGTAGACCACGATTAAATAATTTACACTATTTGATTTAACTGAGGTAGTCACTCAGTCTGTTTTCAAACAACTTTAGCAAAGAAAATATTGTTCTTAGTTTGTCTTTCACTTTTTCCACAGCCAAAATAAAAAAAAAATTAAAAAAAAAAAAACGTCTTGAATGTGTTCCAGGTTTAATAGAAGTTAAAGGAATAGTTCATCCAAAATGAGTCTATTGTATCCAGATTAATCAAGATAAATTAATTTTCTGTGCACCATATCCAGTAACCAGTGTTATTTTAGTGTTATTTATACTATTACAGTATTTATTAATATTTTGAATTAGCTTTTATTTTTCATTTTAAATTTAGTTTAAGTCTTAGTATTTGT
The DNA here is from genome assembly GCA_021397915.2 of Tor tambroides. Taxonomy (NCBI): domain Eukaryota; kingdom Metazoa; phylum Chordata; class Actinopteri; order Cypriniformes; family Cyprinidae; genus Tor; species Tor tambroides. The sequence goes on from JAFVLL020018927.1 coordinate 22,306, forward strand.
ATGTGCTTCTGTCACTGTATTATTAGTTTTTAAATATTTCTATATATCTTTATTGTTGTAAATATTCTATATAGCTATATTTCAGTTTTTGTTTTGATAATTTTACTACTTCAACAAACATATTTCAGTTTGTTGCCAAGTTTTTGTTCTTCTAATATTTATGTATTTTTTAGCTTTATTTCAGTTACCTGAAAATGATTTTTAATAGTTTCAGTTAACTATGACTACACAAGCATGATGCGCAAAAGGATACGACTGAACCACTGAAATGTAGACAACTTTACAGTGCAAAAAAAAAAAAAAAAACTTGCAAGAAATAATTAATATACAATATAACAGAATAAACACCTGCAAGAAAGAATTATTATGCAACATAACAGAAATATTAGCTTCACATTTCTTCTTTAAAACACATTTTCATTGGTGATTTTAAGCATGCTATAAGATGTTTTCCATAGAGTAATATCTCTTTGAAACCAGAACTTTCCTTTAAAACATTATCAGACAACAAGTTCAAAATTCATTGCCCCACATACAATACTCTAATGTAGCACTGCATATAACCAATTATCCATGTTAATGAAAACACTTTGTCAGGACTTTACGCGAGAAACACAGACCTTCAGTGCTTAATAACACAGCAAGCGTTCATGCACAGAAACAGATATTCAATATTTAATGAGTGTTTGGCAAAAACATAACACTCACAGACAGTAGAGAATGTCATTAATAATAAGTCATGCTCATTAGACTGAAAACATATCATATATAAAACATTACATACATGAACATAAATGCATGTATGGGTGGAGCGACCAATCTTAGGGGCGTCTCCATGCTCAGAATTAACCAATTAAAAATGAGCATTAACACCAAGCATTTACAATATAGGCATACAATAGATATCACATGCTGCTTTTATGTTGATTTGTCTTTGATTCATGGATGATACATGCAATCCACTGGACTGGAGTATGTATAGTGACTCAAAATATAATATGGTTAAACTGAGCGCTTTGGGAGCTGAGGATCAGAGTATATTACATGTTCATTACTCTCTCTGCAGATCTGCGGTTTTACTCATAAGTAACTTGCATGCACTGCCAAAAGTGTTTGGTGTTGCACGCTAGTCAGCTGATGGAGATCAATTCCTCTCACACAATCCAGAATAAAGTACCTCAAAACACCAAAAACACATCTAAAATGCCATCTGAAGTGAACCAGTAGCCACTTAGCAGAAGCTTTAACATAAAGCAACTTACAGTACAGATATTACTGTCCCACTGGGGCAGTATTGCTTCAGACTTTGATCTAGCTGCCTTTGACTTTCTGGGTTTGAATGGCCATATCTCTGATAAATCGTTTTGTACTGGTTCTTATCATTGAATTGTTTGAAGAGATCCATATATTGAACTGTATCAGCTGAATTGGCTGAATTGGATTACTAGATGAATCAGTTGCTGAAATGAATGACTGAATGAGAATACCGTTTAACTCAGTGTTCTGTTATTCTAATCTGGAATGGATTTATTAGTAATTTGGACATTTGGAGTTATTTGCATATATAGATTCATTACAAAGAAAACCAGTACAAAGATCAACTCATTTAAAGTTTTAAGGGATCTACAGTTATAGAATATTCTGAAATAAAAAGGAGGGTGCAATTTCAACGTGTTTCTAAATGACATTTAATAATGGATCCCAAAATTTAGGTCTCCAAAATGTGTGCAACACACTAAAAAGTCTGAGCTAAGGAGTCTTTTTACTGTTCAAGTCGCAAACAATCTTGGTCTTATTTATTCCCAGTAAAAGCTTTCAATGCTCAAATTAATGTGGATTTCTTCCGAACACTGCATTTAGAATCTGAACTTCCATGTAGCGGGTCCAAACTGGAGGTTTATCCCATGAAACTTGAATGAGGACATCCATTAATCTGGTTGTTATCATGCTTTATGTATAGCTTGCTTTTTATAACATGTTTCTGGTCATTTTGCACTTTATTGCATTTCTTCAGCATTCACTGAAATCAAAATTTGCTGGGAGAGAAATGCACTTTAACCAGGCTGAACTTCATCAGCTATGCAGTTTCTTCATGTACTCTGCTGAACATGCTTTATGTCTTTTCCCATATTTACTCTCGCTTTCTTCCATTTCTCAAGGGAGCTCATGTGAAGTGTATTCATTATGCATAATGAGGGAATTTTAAAAGTACCACACAATGGAGTCATAGCAGTGACCAGCTACAGTGTCAACATGAAACAGCATTCACAGCTTACAGTTTTTTTCTTTCATCTATTTTCAAATGAAACAGGATATCCAATGAGGGGAAAATGTAGGGTGGCATGGATCATATCCACTGAAAACTAATGGGATTATGACATGCGTTCTTTATATGACAGGTGGCTAATTTACAAGTAGTTAAATACAAGTAGTTAAATAATAAAAGTAGTTTAGTTAAATACAAGTAGTTAAATAATAAAAAAGTAGGTTTTTTTTGTTTTTGTTTTTGTATTTAATTTCTGGAAAGTTTATAAGAATGCTTACAGATACCTGACACATTTAAAGCACTGTTTAGTTCATTTGTATATTTTTTTTCTTCTTGTTTTTATTTTATTGCTTATAATGCACTTTTTATTTATTATAATTGATGTATTATAATTATATAAAATAATTACTGATATAAAATATATAAGATAAAAAATAAAAAAAAATTGGGGAAAACTACAAGATAACAATACAGTGCTGTGAGAATATATTTGGCTCATCCAGATATTATATTTCAAACTAAATCATTGTAGATCTTTAAACAAAATACAACATGAAACTAATATATTGTTCACCATAATACTAAATACATATATAATATAAATTTATGCAAAACTAATAATAAAAATTCTACTACTAATAAAATATAAAAATAAAACACAACAACCACTGTATATTATTATTATTATTATTATTATATTTTGTACAAAGATGTAATGCAAAACAGAAAAAAATAATTACATTATTTAAAAGCGTTTATAAGTTATTGTAATATTTGTGGTACATACTTCATGCTTATTTAAATTTTAAAACAGCAATGATAATAATTGAATGAATGAATGAGTATTTGGTGTTTAATTCTCACTAAAATACAAATAAATAAATTAACAACAACAACAAACAAACAAATAAATAAATAAATAAATATTTATTTAGATGCCATAATGAGAATTTGGTGTTTAATTCTCACAAAAATATAAATAAATAAATTAACAACAACAACAAACAAATAAACAAATAAATAAATAAATAAATAAATAAATATTTATTTAGATGCCATAAGGAGAATTTGGTGTTTAATTCTCACAAAAATACAAATAAATAAATAAAATACTGCTGAATAAATAAATGTCAAAGTACTAAATAATGCATAAAATGTTTGTTTTTTTCTTCAAGTGATATGTGCTGCATATAAACCGCATGTGTGTTATAAAATAACACCAAGCAACTAATACAAAGTATCTGGAACAGTAAATAGGGCCAGATTGGATTTCATGTTGTCTTTAAATAGACCAATCTAAGATGAAAGTTTGAACTGTGCCTTCAGAAAATGATACTCCTCATTACTGTGTGTTTGTGGTTGCATATGTTTATATATGTACTGTATAGTGCTTATGATCTGATGCATGAAAGTGTGCTGTGATGAGATGTCATGACATCAGATGCATTCGTGAATGTGTACAGTTTGTGTGCAGGCCGTGGAGAAGCAGCGCTCTGTGTGAGGAACATGCAGTGGGCCTCAGGGCAGAGGCTGTTTGATGTGAGCCTGCAAAATGGATTATCTGGTGGCAGGAGAGTGAATGAGACTGTCTAGCCGCTTGAGGCAGGCTTCACACCAAAATCCGCCGGGCCGCGAGGGAGCAGGCCACCCCGCAGGAGCACAGATCTCTCACACGGCCCTGTGTTAATGCTCACTTTGTCACCCAAACAGGTCGGGAAAGATAATCAATAGCCTTTGATAGCTACTATTAGGATTTTAACAAGCTTTTCCTCATGCTGCACTGCTCCCGAACAGAGAATGGAGCACCTGTTTAGCTCCACATCGTCCCTCTCTTTAGTATCGTCTTTTTTCCAATCTCTGACTCCAACAACTGATGGCGATCACAGGCAATTATGTTCAGGACATACTGCAATTTTAGTAAAATTTCATCAGTATAATGTATACTGTTCACAATATAGAAAACCCATGCTGACTTCATGCATTTGGCAGAAATGGCAGTATATAAAAAATTGTGGCAGAATTGTGTAGAATACTGTCTCCAAAACTGCAATGCGCTTGACTTGATTTACCATGTGACAAATTAACCAAAATACTATCCATCATGATCTTATGTCTCATTTTTTGAGCACACTGCCAGATGTTAAAGCATTTTTATACAAACTTTAGCTCTAAAATAAACATGTGATGAAATCATGTCATGATAAAACAGAACACTAACATATAACATGTTTAGATGTAAAAATGCGTAACTGTAAACTGTTGTAGCTGATTTCTCCTCATAATGTGATATAATAAGCAGATACAAGTACTTAAATACAAGTCATTTTTGTTAGATTTATTGTTTTTCTGAAACTCTATATGCTACTAGATACCTGAAACATTGACTACGTTTACATGCGCACGAATAATGCGATTATTTCCAATAATCAGAGTAAGGACTTAATCGCATTTTGATGTTTACATGTCAAGAGCAAAGCTCTTACTCCCGTTTACATGCAATTTCCATTATTCTTATTACTCTCTAAGAATTGTGGTTATTTTTTTTTACTGCCATTATTCACATACCCCACTGGACAGCACAAATGATGGACTCAGAAAAAGCAGGTGTGTTACTGGCCGCTGTTTTTATTTGTTTACTTCTAATGCATAATGATTTTGTATGGCTGTATTCCACGCTTTTTCGGCGCCATAGAAATGTGATGGAATTTATTTGCCTATACGCTGCCGTCGCGTTCTTCTCGCCGTTTCTGGATGAGGGTAAGGAACAGAGACTGCTGGCAGCTAGTTGTGTTTTCCCCAGAATGCGATGCTTTCTTCCCCGCCATCGTTTCTTATGCTGCATTCACGTGCTATCAGAATTATAGTAAATATGAGCTTCCTAGTCGGAAACTGGACATGAACGGCCTTAGAGAGGCCTTATATGGCCAGTTTCCGACTAGGAGACCCGTATTTACGATAATTCCGATAGCACGTGAATGCAGCATAATCTCCGTATTATTACAGGTGCGTGTCACGTTATTCATGTATGTCACAAGCGCATGCGCACTTTGGTCAGAGCAGCAATACTGAAAATAACTTGTTAAAACCTTAAATTTATGGCGATTAACCTGAAAGTTGGTTGTTTTTCTATGTAATTTGACATACATTATCTGTTTTTCCATAGCTTAAAAACAATTATCAAAAGTAATATACTGTAATTTAATGAATTTTGACCGTAAAGTCTTTTCTGTATTTTTACAGTTTTTGCTTGTAATTTTGTGAAATGGTTATTTTTTGTAATTTAACGGAATATCTCTGGAAACTCTGCTGCCAGTCTTTTTACTGTTTTTTTTACAGTTTTTTTTTTTTTTTACAGTGTATTTTTAGAATTACTTTATTATAATAAACAATATATAATATAATAAAATACTATAATAAGGCTACTTAAAATGTAATAGTAAAAATAAAATGGTATAATTCACTGCAAAATGCAACATTTAAATATACTTGTTAAATGATATTTTAAAAGGTCATTATTTATTTATGTATTACATATAATACCATTAAACAGGTTTATTTATTTATTTATTTATTTATTTTAGTTTTTATTTATTTATTACATATAATTAAACAGGATATTTAATTATTTTTGTTTTTTATTTATTACATAAAATATCATTAAACAGGTTATTTATTTATGTTTTTGATTAATTATTTAATTAATTTTATTTACTTTTTCATGCACTCTGGTAGAGAACATTTACCGACTAAAATTTTAGTATCGCAATAACTCAAGTATTCACCAAGCAGGATGATAGTATTCACTGTAAAACCTGACAGTCAAATTTACTAAATGAAACAAGTTCATACAAGTATACTGCACTTAACAGAACAGAAAAGTTGCATTACAAAATTACTTTATATGTTGCATTGTTTAAAAAGAAACAGCTGTGAACACTTCAGTGCAGTGATAGTGTCTTTGTTAATTACATTAACACATGCTATAACTAGCTATCAGTTAACTGCAAGAGATTTGCATTCATTTAAAGATTTTAATGGTTTTATGCATTTAATTAAGTTTCAGCTGCACAAATTATTTAATTGGATTTTATAGTTGAAAAAGAAGAAATATTCTCTTTCTGTGGACTCAAATGGAATAAGTTCACAGCATTTATAAATATTAGTTCTTAAAACTTAAATGGTTTAAGGCAATCGGTTTCCACAAATGGTTTACATTACTTTAACTCGCTGGGTTTACAGTGTTTCCTTCCAAACATCACCCTATTTTTCTAGCAAAAAAAAATCAATTTATTGCTCAGAAATACATTATGTGTCCTTTCGGCCTTCAGTTTAACCGAGAATCATAGATCATGGACATTTATAAAACATGCTGAAAGTTTAGTGTTCAAGCCAGCAGCCCCTCAGATATTTGTATCTCTTTGACAAGTGCTGATAGAAACATCTTCATTCTGGTTATCATCTCTAAACCTCCACACACTGTTGCTAAAGCTTTGAGAAAACTAAATCCAATTCACAACATCTGCGATTGTCAGATCATTAAAATAATTGTTCCCTTTTCAGCTGTTTCCCTGCTGTTTTCGATCAATTTCCCCCCAAACCAAATGATCTGTTCATCTTAAAAGCTCATCCGAGTTTTTTTTTCCTTTCTCTTTAAATTATGCGTTCACTTAGAACACATAACGCTAATGACAATAATTAACCAAAGATGGAGTCTGAATAATTACAGGCAGGGAAGGGACCGCTCATCCGCCAGTTCTTGCATTCAGCTTCCATTTAAGGCTGATCAAGCTGTATTGTGTTTTAATTCCAGCCCGTCTCGCTGGCGTATGGAGGATATCTCCAGGGGTCAAGCTTGATGGGTCTTGGGGCACCCCGTAAAAGTTGTTTGCTTGTTCGCGCTTCGTGTTTTTCAAGCGTAAACTCTACGTGGTCACACGGGTTTGATTGATGACCTTCAAAGGGCCAGGAGAGGCGCAGGGTGATGTCACTTCCCCCCTGCTGCGGCACGAGGGCAGGTGTGCGGTGACCCAGGTGGGTTTAATCTCCCCCTCACAGAAATTCAATAAGTCCTCATTACCGAGCCGCGGGTCTGGATTCATTTGAGAACGTCACAGTTAACAATGTTATACAGTGGCCAGATGAAGAGGTAATGTAGCCTCTGCCATTCTCCGAATAATTCATCATCTGAAATCTTACACTGGTGCTGACATGCGCTGTCTTTTCCACCAGCAGCTCATCCCATCGTAAATTTGTGTAACTTCAGCCACAGCCTCATGCTGTGTGGTTATGGATGTTGGACCTGTGTCCTTGTCAGGCAGGAGTTTGGCTCTCCTCGTCCTGAAATTTGCTTATGATGGTCAAGGACAGGGAGGGAAATGACCACCCGCCGCCAGTGCCAGCAGCAGTGATGGTGAATCGTCTGGGATTGGCCTTTGACAAGACTGTACTTGAGTTGAAGGGTTATTTATTATAATATCGGTTATACTTTGAAAAACAGATGAAAGAAAAGCTGATTGGCTGTTCATTCCAGTCTTTGGATTGTCTGACTCTTCACACAAATACACTACCGTTCAAAAGTTTGTGTTCAGTAAGTTTTTTATTTATTTTTATTTTTTTATTTTTTTTTGGGGGGGGGGGGGGGATAGTATGTTTATTCTGCATTAAACTGGTCAAAAATGATAGTAAAGACTTTTACGTTGTTAGAAAAGATTTAATAAATGCTGTTCAAGGAAACCTGAAAAAAAAAATGCTTTCCACAGAAATATAAAGCAGTACAACTGTTTTCAGCATTGATAATAATGAGAAATGTTTCTTGAGCACCAAATCAACATATTGAAATGATTTCTGAAGGATCATGTGACACTGAAGACTGGAGTAATGATGCTGAAAATTCAGCTTTGAATAGAGGAATAAATTACATTTTAAAATATTAAACAGAAAACAGTCATTTTATATTGTAATAGTATTTTACAATATTACTGTTTTACTGCATTACTGTATTTTTGATCGAATAATCAAAAATCTCACCGAGCACATACTTTTGAAACACTAATATATTTGCAGTTTTTGAAGCGATATTATATATATTTGAGTGGTGCTTTAAATCAAAGCATTTAAAATGTTAATTATTAATGCAAAACAATAATATTAATACACAATAATCATAATAATTATTTTGGTTTTATACATTTTTTTCTAGTGTTTAAAAAAAATCATGTAGTTTTCAAAAAAAAAAAAAAATCATTTGTGCATGTGCGTGAAAAGTTAGAATTAACAGCCAATCCAAAGACTGAAATGAAGCTTTTCTTTTTTCTGTTTTTCAAAGAAATCTGAAATAAGTTTGTAAATGTATGCAAGAAATAAATTTACATTGTGAAATGAGAGCTAAGTTGCAATTATCTGTTTGTTTTTCACTTTGAAAAAGTTTTGAATAAACTTCCACAGAAGAAGAAGAAGAAGAAGAAGAAGAAGAAGAAGAATGTGACCACCCCACATAGAGTTTGGGTCACAAATTAAATGATTTGTATATATTTCACTTTATTTATGTTTATTTCTATTTATATATATATATATATATATATTTAAGTTTTATTTAAATTACTTAAATGTATTATAATGAGTTTACACTGAACAGTTCAGCTGCATTTTCTGAATTCTGGGTGTCAGTTGAGAGAGTTGAGTTACCGTGACGACTGCAGCGCATCCTCAGACAACAAAGAGGACTGTGAAAGCAACCACTAACTCTTGTCTCTCTCATTTACTGCTAAGCTGATTACTGCTTACAGTCTTCCCGACTGCTCGGGACCTGTAACAAGAAGAAGAAGAGGAAACAACTTTACCTAAACCAGCTACTCATAAACCCTAAAAAAATAACAGTGGACAAAGACTCATGAACAAAAACAGATCTGAGTCCATTTGAAAGACTAGGAACCAGTGTGAATGCAAAGAATTAGAATGCAAAAGAAAGATTCTTGACAGCTGTCAGAATATATTTTACATTGCAGCGAGCTGACATTATAGTCACACTTTATTTTAAGGTCCAATTCTCGCTATGAACAAACCATTAACTACGACTTTCCCCTCAATAAGCGCCTAATTTGCTGCTTATTAATAGTTTAAGCTGTGTGTAATCATTTATTAAAGTTTTGGGTAGGTATTGGGTAGGATTAGGGATATAGAATATGGTCATGCAGAATATGTGCTTTATAAGTACTAATAAACAGCCAATATGTCATTAATAGGCATGCTAATAAGCAACTCGTTAACAGTGAGAATTGGTCCCTATACTAAAGTGTTACCGACATATATTGCAAAAGGAAAAACAACACGTAAAAAAACTGAGCACTTTGTACATTTCAGCATTTACCAGCCACTGTGGCTGGGAGGCAAAAAAGTCAATTTCTCCATCCTGGTCATGGCGGATGTGGCGAAAGAGAGGAAGAACAACAGACCAGCATTAATGGAATCTTCCTTTGCTTCCATCTCCTTTTCCTCTAGCTCTCCTTCAAGATCTCAATCTTATCATATACGACAATAAAACCTGGGAAAATGGAAGAGGCAGGGTTTTGCTGGCTGGGATTTTATAGAGTTTACAGTAATGCGCAGAGGGTGAAATTATTCCAAGTTTAATTATTTCCTTCTATCAATACAGCCGGCCTACGTAACTTCCTCGTTTATCTGATTACTGAAATATTAAATTCTGTTGAGCCCGAGCAAATTGACTTTGGTGCCAAGGTCTTGACAAGACACAGACACGGAGCGTCATGCATCAGTGACAGCGTAACTGCATTACATACGTGCTGCTTCCCTTGGCGCTGAGCTCAGAGAAGCCTGTTCACTGTAAAGAGAAACAGATGAGCGAGAAGATGCGCAGGTACATCCTCACTATTAGCCTTTAATTGTAGTCATCTTGTGGGCTGATTTTTGGACAGAAGCCCTGGGTCTGGCTCTCCTGAATAAAGAGGACAGTTAAACCATCACAGGAGCATTTCATTGCCAGAGTGCGGTCGTGCGGCTGAACTATTCACCTGCAAGAACAGGTGTTTCACGCCCCACTTCCAGTCCTGATTAAGACCCACCATGCGTGCGTTCATCTCGTAAAAGAAGCAATTATTGGAAATCCTTACGAAAAACAACAGGTAATTAATCATTAAAAGCCTCGGCGCATCTCTGCTCCTGCTCTTTCTGGTTTTCTCTCTCGCTCGCTTTCCGTTCCGTTTGTTTTAGATTACAGGTCAGGCGGGGAAAGTACAGAGGATTTAGCGTGCTGTCTTCCTCCTGTAACACAGAGAGCCTACAATTGGCCTCTGTCATCCCAAATAATTACACAGGAAAAGAGAGTAACAGGACACTGTATTGGCATAGAATGAGACAAAATGACACCAAATTGGCTCTGCATGCTTCTCCTCCGTCCGCCTTGACATACATTATCAGTTGTAGGTGTGGATATCACCTCATCATCAGAGATGAAATGCACTCTGTTAGCTAACAGCTAGCTAACTATCTCCTGCTTTAATAGCTAGAAAAGAGACTCCATGAGTCCACTGGCTGTTATGCACCCATACTGTATATGTATAATACGGTTGCCCAGTAGTGCACAACACAACGAAATCTCCACAACATGTTGCGGCTTGTTTCCATTGTGTTGTGGTAATTTCGTTGTGTTGCCACAGTAGTATGATTATATTATTGAGTGATTTAGAGTGCTGCAGGAATGAATTTTTGTAGACCAAATCCCAAAAACATTTTAGCGCTTCCAATTCCATCGTTCTGAAGTCAGTGTTTTTTATTTTTTTCATCAGAAAATATACCAGTAATTTTGCCTTGTGATTTTAGTTGTCTTGAAAAAGACCCTTGCTAAAAAGAGGCTAAAGGACTCCAGAGGTTGTGGAGGACGTTAAACATCATCACGCTGAACAGGTAAACTCATCTACTCACTAGACCGCTTCACAGACTCAATGGGCCTGTTTACACCTGGTCACTTCATGCGTTTTCTCTGATCGGATATCTATCTGATTTGTTAAAACATTTCCATTTACACTTGGCCACATAAATGTGAGTTCACGTCAATGAAAGCAATAGATATGCGCTGCATTTTATTCATTATCAGTTAATTTCAAGATCAGAGACCGCAACAGGAGAGAGCGCGGCATCAGCACTGGAAAGATAGGTTAGTCTCACTACTTTTAATGAAGATGATTGTGTGTTGAGCATCTGCGACTTACTTTCAGTTTCATTTGTGACAGTTTGTTTGTCGGCTTGCTGAAGAGATACTCAGCTACTCATTCCCGGGGATGCTTGTTGCATTAGCGCTATCATATCTGACTATAACATGCCATATAGCGTATAAAACGCTCTCACACGTTTATTATTTAAATATTTTGGGAGGAGAAAAATTTGCAAATGTGGTTTCAACAACCAGATGCGTTTACACTTGTCCAGTTTCATCTGGAATGCGGCCCAGACCACCTTCTGAAGTGGTTTGAGCGATTGGATTTAAATGCGTCACCAAAACATTTCGGAGGGCATTTACACCTGGTCTTTTCACGATTGGATAGCTATCCGATCAGAAAAAACGCATGAAGTGACCAGGTGTAAACAGCCCCACTGTGTTTATAATTGCACTCTTGCACACTAATCTAACTCGGACTTTTAGGGAAAGTATTTTAAAATAATCCTTAATAAGCTTAATGGTGGTGACACTGAAGTCATTCAGTTGTGGTGTAGTTTGTTTATAGTCTATGTTTAGCATTTTACTTTTGTTGATTAAATTTAAACTTAAAAATTCATGAAAGTACTGTTCACTGGTCCAGAATACAATGATGAGCAAAACATGTAAGAATCATATACTTTTGTTTGTCAAAGACCTTATTTCTGCATTAATCCAAAAGTCCATGCAAGTTAAATTCTAAGGGTTTTTTTTTTTTTTGGTAAAGGGAATCAAGGTGATAGTGCCACCTGGTCTCATGACGAAAACGTACCTGTGGGAATTTTTTCGCAAGATGCGAAATACGTACCGCCATGTACGTTTCGTGACATATTCGATGTGAAATGTCCACTGAGTGGCGCTAAAAAAAGTGTTCGTTTTTTTTCCCCAGAACAGATGAACGTACATATGGTATGTTTTATGTGATGTTGTTTTTGTAGGCGTCACTGCAGTTCTGATTTAAAATGTCCATTGAGTGGCGCTATAACTTTAATGCTCCGTGACGTTTTAAAATAACGTACCATCTGCACTACACCTAAACCTACCCGATAGTATGAACAAAAGAGAATGTGACATAAAAACACAATCACAGACATGTTGTTTTAGCTTGTTTTTTTTTTCAATTTCTCACCTTTCAGCTCTTTCATCATGAGTCATGATTTTGACGGGATTTGTGCCGAAGGATTCCGCATTCTAAGTCCAATTCTGTGCGGCTGAGCTATCGAGCAAACTTGTTACATCCGGAAAGAGAGACATGGAGCTGTAATCATAACTGTATATGAAAACGATTACAAGCGCTCAATGTTTTACTGCCTCTAGTGCTCATTTCTGTGAGGAAACTGCAGTGATATGTACTTATTGGTCTGTACTTCTGTACTTGCAAAAAAGTTCCCAGAGGTACATTTTATTCATGAGATCAGGTAGCGATAATGTTAACTTCATGTTGGTTTACAAAAATACATCACTTCAGCGCTCTATAATATGGAACAAATTAGCTTAACTAAGAAAGAAACTCATGTCCAACAGTAACAAAAATACTAATTTGTATACAGTACATGGATACATAAAAGTGATTAAGACTAGTAAGTATTTTAATAAGCATTTTTTATCCCCCCAAAACAGGGATCCCTACAGAAAGATATGAAACTGTGTATGAGAAAATGTAGAGTGAGGGCCAGCTGCCCAGCCAGATGCCGGTGGGAGTCGTGCCGGCATTCCCAGCCCTGAGCGCTGCGGAGAAACAGTTCAGTCCCACAGACACGTGGGCTTGAATCATGCAAACATCTTTTGGATCTGTGAACCAAAACACAAGCCCGTAATGAGCCTGGTGAGATGAAACAAGCTCTCGTGGAACGTCATACGAGGCGTGATTTGCTGTTGCAATTAAGTTTTATCACTCTGAAAATTCACTTTTTATGAGATGAATTGACTTTTGTAGCATAAAAATCTTGAAAATCCTCATAAAAGGAGATACAATGAGATGACCAGAGGGGCTTTTTGGAAGCGCTTCACAGGAAGATGAGAAGAGAGGGGGAGAGGCATGCTGAGAGACAGACGGAGGGAGAGATGGAGAGATAGCAAGACAGAGAAAGAGCAGAACACAAGGGATCTTCTGAGGAAGAGAGAGAGAGAGAAACAGAGAAAAGGATTAGGCCGATAGGAGCTTGGCATGACCGTGTGTCTGACGACGGCTGTCTATGCATATCTCTCTGTCTGCATCAAAGATACAGAAACACAACACATACACATTCTGCCTCCAGCTACAAGCACCGCTGCAGCCCAATTAAGGCAGCGGTGAGCAATCAGTGGATTATCTCCTCTTTTCATGGTTGGGGGAAACCATCCTCAGTTGGATGAAGCCTTGGAAAACGGCCCAAGAAAACTTATTATGCTTCTTCCCATTGGAGGAAAAAAAAACTGACTGTGATTTAATAAACAATTTACTCAGGAGACATAACTCTGCCAAAGTAAAACCGCTGGACAGGATATCATTATCAGGAGAGCTGAATTTCATATTAAAATCCTTGTCAATTTGTGACAAAGAAGTCAAATAAGCTCCATATCAAACCATGTTTCACAGCAGTCTGTTCCCAAATAAAAACACCAAGATAGTGGTGAGAAATACTGTATACATTGGTGCTTGTGAACTTAGAATAAAGAGGATTCTGGCAATTTATTATTGCTCCTCAAAGTATAGTTCACACAAATATCCAAAACTGAATGCATTTCTGTCAAACACAAAAGAAGGTATTTTGAAAAATGTCACACCTTAGTTTGGGAACCAATTCTTACTATTAACTAACTATTAACTACAACTTCTGCCTCAATAAACTCCTAATTTGCTGCTTATTGTTGGGCACTGTTAATGAGCACTTATTAATAAGTCACTTTTAAAAGTAATGCATTACAATACTGAATAACTCCCTAAAAAAGTAATTAATTGCGTTACTTAGTTACTTTTTATGGACGATAATGCGTTATGTTATTTTTGTGTTACTTTTTCAGGTCTCATGACGAAGACGCACTTCTGGGAACTTTTTCGCAAGATGCGAAATACGTACTAATAAGTACTGTACATATCACTGCAGTTTGCAACAGAAATGAATACTAGAGGCAGTAAAACAGCAAGCACTTGTAATCGTTTTCATACACAGTTATGATTACAGCTCCATATGTTTCTCTTTCTGGACGTAACAAACTTGCTCAGTAGCTCAGCCGGCACAGAATTGGACTTATGATGCAGAATCCTGGGGTACAAATCCCGTCAAAAACATGACTCACGATGAAAGAGCTGAAAGATGAGAGATCGAAAAACAAGCTAAAACGGCATGCTTGCGATTGCGTTTTTACATCATATTTGCTTTTGTTCATACTATTGGGTAGGTTTAGATGTAATACAGATGGTACGTTATTTTAAAACATCACGGAGCATTAGACTTATAGCGCCACTCAATGGACATTTCAAGTCAGAACTGCAGTGACACCTACAAAACTAACATCACATAAAACGTACCATATGTACGTTCATCTGTTCCGGGGGAAAACACGAACTCTCTTTTAGCGCCACACAGTGAACATTTCACATCAACTATGTCACGAAATGTACATGGTGGTACGTATTTCACGTCTTGCGAAGAAGTTCCCACAGGTACATTTTCGTCATGAGATCAGGTTGACATTTTCTTATCTGGGCTGGGCTTGCTTGTTTGTTTTTAGTAATAAAAAAGTTATATTTTTGGCAAATGTAAAAGCCCTTTCACACCAAAAGTGAAATGAATAAGCCTCAGGCTGAAAGAAATGTAAATTCAAAAAGCTTAAAGAAAACTTTCAGTTGTGCTACTATTCTGAATTGCATGAAGAATAGGACGCAAGTGACAAAGTTCAACACTTTCTTCAAATTATTAATTATAACCTATGTAGAAAGAGGAACCAGACTAATATGTAGAAGCCAAAACATCATTGACTTTAGACTTATTTGACCTGGGTCAGTAAACAACCACTCAGATTTTCATGGGAAAGCACCAGTAACTTAACCAGGCAGACAACCTAGCACTACAAATCTAGTTGCAATATTGTTAAATCCCAAGGTCTTTGATTCCTAAAGATGGCTTTTGTTTTTGTAATCATTATGTGTGACTGGACGCGTTCACTGGTAATTCGAACATTATTTCAGGCCCACAACACAAGAGGAATTAAACAAAGACAAAACAGAAGTCAGAAAATACCTGCTGGCCCAAAACTGGCTTTCCATCTGCCTACCTCTTGGACTCAATGCTTGTACAGCCTGTGAGTTCCTGCTCCGAGAATCTCCCAGCTACGCTTCATTGGGGATAACCAAGCAAAAGTAATTCTGGCCTACTTTCCCTGCCTGAAGCTCAATGCTGTCAACACTAGAGCAACAAAAAAGAGAGTGAAGGGAAAAAAAAGAGAAGAAAAAATGACATGGAGGAAGAAAGAATTTCAATTTGCATGATTGCATGAGGATCTAAGGGAAGGATTGAGTTGGGGGAATGGGGGGGTAATCCGAATAGCATGGACTGACCACATAATTAGTTCTGTGGGTTGGAAAGTAAGGACGTTCCATCAAAATATTTGGAATAATTTGCTTAATCTTCGTTTAGCATGAGACTAATACCTGGGCTTGCGCCATGAACATCTGGCCCTTTGACTGTGTCATGCGGAAGGTGCCAAGGCTACTTTGGAGATGTGGTGTTTTAATGGAAACCAGTGACAGCGTGGGGTCCTGCCAAACCTCTGGGACATCTAGAAGCTGCCGTTCTTCTTAAAATAAGCGCATTAGTTAATGCCGCTTCCTGCGCAATCAGGTTTCCTGCGGTCTGTGCCAAAACCAGGCTTGCGCCATGGAATACTTGCATGCCGTACGCTCGTACTGACAGGATGAAAAATTATATCTGGACTATGTCAATAAATTCTCAGATCATATATGTACAGTTAGGAAGATTTGCCCCTTTCCTCAATGGTCTATGAGGTCTTATGGTTTGAATTATTTCTGTTACGTTGAACTACGAGCATGAACTTCTGCACTTGTTTCATACAAGTTCGGCACAAGGTGAAACTTCATTAGTATTATTAGACTACATCATTTTTTATACTATAGAGGAATCAAAATAACAAAATAAGTGTTTGTATATAAGTACAACAAATCTGAGCACATGCTCCATCCACCAGGCCAAGGATCTGGCTTTAAAGAACCCATGAAATGGTTTGACAAGTAGAGTTTTCTTTATATGGGCCTATTTTCTATATTACTACTTATATATCCTATATATAAAAAATCCAGTTATTTTCTCCATAGTTTGTTGTGTTTGTAAATGTTTGTTGTGATTAACCTTGTGGCTGGTTGGTTTGGTTCATGGCTTATAACTTTTAAACGAAGACTTTTTTAAAGTTATGGGAAATAATTCTTCTGAAAAAGTAGGCTGGCACTGTTGCACTCTATTCAAAGATTTTATTTTTTTTTTAAATGGACGATAGACTTTAATTTACATAACATCCTTCCTCTTTTACGCTCAAACAGGCTAGATAAAACATGACCCAAGTTTGTTATATAAGTCTAAAATGTGTTTTTAACATGGCGATCTGAAGATGTGAATGTGTGATTTCTGCCACAGCAATTTACAGTAAAGTCCAAATTATTAAAGTTACAAAAAGTTCAATTAGAGATGAAACAGTATGAATATTTCATATCATGATCATAGTGACCAAAATGATCATGGTTATCAATAAAACTGGTGGTTACACTTCATTTTAAGGTCCAATTCTCGCCATTAACAAACCATTAACTATGACTTTTGCCTCAATAAAATACTAATTTGCTGCTTATCAATAGTTAGTAAGGTAGTTGTTAAGTTTAGGTATTGGGTAGGATTAGGGATGTAGGGAATGTGGTCATGCAGAACATGTGTTTTATAAGTACTAATAAACAACCAATATGTTAATAGGCATGCTATTAAGCAACTAGTTAATAGTGAGAATTGGCCCCTATACTAAAGTGTTACCAAATTGGTATACTGTATATATTGATATATTGTTATTGTTAAAATGTGCTGGAAATGTTCAAAAAGTAATTATACACACACTGAAATCACTTCACTAAGTTTTATGTCAAAAATCAACAAACAACAAATAAAATAAGCAGCACCATGCACTTTATGTTTTCATAAACATTAAAATAATAACATTAAAAATGATGGCTGGATTTTAAACAAACAAAAAAATATTGGCTGGGTGACTTACAACAAAACATGTTATCTACTAAACATGTACTACATGTTCAAATAATGTTTTGACAAAAAAAGGTTTTATAAATTGATAAACCTCACATATCAGCTTTTAATTGTTTTTTTAAGAAAATGATAAGTCAAAATGATAAATTATATGCATTATATCTGCTTCATAAACAATTCTACATAGGCAAAATTTGGTCCAATTTTTGCACAGGTCTGAGCAAAAATGGCAGACAAGCTGAATAAAAATGTAAATCTACTTTCTGCCAGTAAGTGGCGCTTATGGAAATGCAGAAATAGAGCTGTTTCCCTGGTAACCTCTGTAAACAAAGCAGCACTGCATTTATAAACCCTACTTTATTACACATTATACTGAAGGAAGATGAAAAGCAAATGCCATCAAAACTTTTCTGAAGACAGGTGGCTCCACCTTATGCATTCATAGAGTTCATTCATCCATTCTTTAATATAATTTCTCTCAGCACTCTGCCTTCCGTCATGTTTTCAAACAAATGAAACCTAAGCTGCATGCTGCGCATGTATGAGACTGTTACGAACTTTGCTTAATGCTGAGCAGTATTTACTGAGTTTTTCAAATCGCAATAATCATATACGGGTTTAATGATAATTATAATATGAAACAATAATACTAACCGTCAGGACTTTTTATCATGGTTTATCGTCAAACCAGTCAAACTGTTTCATCCCTAAGTCCAATTCAAAGTCCACTCAAAAATCTCAGAGGCCAGGCTTGAATGGGAAGGATGCTTCTGAAAGCCATAAACCATGATTTGCTTCTTGCTATTTCTAGTCAGAGCCAGATAACATTCTCATTCTAGAGGACATTTAATTGGATTGGACTTTTAGGAGTACACTGGCATAAAAAGGACCTCAAAACTAATAGATCTGGACTTTAAGACACAGGACTCCAAATGTGCTTCCATGGAGGCTTGAAGCTCTTTTTTTGGGAGTTGATCCAGCTGAAGAAAAAAAACCCCTATGAATCATGTTAGATGTAATAACAGTCTTGCCCTCTCCCTGCAATATGAACGATGAGAGTCTGAATCATTGGGTCCACTGAGATCATTCGGAGATGTCAGGTTATGTTCATTAAGATGTGACATGGAGGGGTGTCCTTGGTGAACTGAACCCCTTTGGCCAGTTTCTTCACTCGGGGACAGATATGGATTGAGTTGGGCAAAGAGGACAGCCAGACATCCCTCGGGTCAGACCCAGCTGCTAAACATGAAAGGTGTGTCTCCACACACGGGTCGTTTGTCTCAGGCATCTCTCTGGACGCCTCATTGGAGAGAGCAAGGACCTTCATCTCTCACCATCACAGGACCTTACTGCAAGGCCCCATGAGAGATGACCCTTAATTCATTTCAGTGTCACGTTAATGGCCTTGATTTGTCCGTGGTAATAGCACTGTGTGGGTCTAAATGATAGTGACTTTGAGAACAGTGGTAGGCGTCCATTTTTATATGAAGGTGGTTACTGGATAGACTGATAATCTTTATACTTCGTATCTCACAGCGATGCGGAGAAGCTATCCCAGAATACATTACAACAAGCTCAGTATATTTATTCATTTAGCAGATGTTTTTATCCAAATGAGGAATACAAATCCGATTCATTTTAAGGAGGCAATAACACGAGAAGTGCTAGCAATAAAAAGTTTCAAACATTGTCCAGAATAGCACATAATAGTACAAGGAGGAATATAAGAAATAGTGAAGTCAGCAGGATGCTGTTAAGTGCTCACAACAGAGATGAGTTTTCAGCTGTTTCTTGAATTTTGTCAGGGATTTGGCTGTCTGGATAGGGTTAGGAAGATCATTCAAACACCAAGGAACGGTGAATGAAAAGGGTCTGGAAAGTGATTTTATAGCTGACAGTCAAAGCAGCATTATGAAAATGAGAGTTTCATTTGGAACAACGCCTTTGAGTCAGGCCTGCTGTGTTGCTACCTCCATAAAAGGTTCCAATTTTTTGGATGCTGCCTAATAAGTAGACAGAAGACAGAAAGGCAGTTTTGAAACATAACCATATAATTTTCTAATTTCTTGGCCTGCACTAAATGACAATTAATATAGATGTTTTTTATGTAAATATCTAAAAGGTTTCATCTAAACATTTACCAAAAAATCAGTTTCAACACTGCAAAAACTAGTTCCATGGCCAAAGTACATCATATCCGCAAATGATGCACAAATACCTACCGCATTCATGGACCTCTTCATTGTTTCTGAGTTGGATTTATGTGCTTCCTGGCCAAGAATTTGTTAGGCCTGAGGGTGTGATCACATTTGGTAAGCACGTTAAGGGCCTCGTATCACTTCATTGAGTTCATCCTTTGTTTAGATTCACTGTCCATAAGCAAACAAGAAAAACTGCTAATTGAACATTGCATCAGCTTGAATGGACGCTATGGGTTTTCATCTCCTCACCAATCAATTTTATGTTATTTGGCCTAACAGGCCTGTTTTGCAAGCCAAAGTGCACTGTGGTGAAAGACTAAATGGAAGTAAGGTCATGATATGGGGTTATGGCTAAGATCTATGTGGTCAGGGTTTTACTGGTTAGCATGGCACAATTAGATGCCATAATAACACTGTTGAAAAAAAGGTCCATTGTCTATGGTAAATAGAGCATGAATATATAGTGCGTGCATATTAATTATGCAAGTTGATATTCTGATCATATTTTTTTTCCCAAGCACATTTTACCAATTCCAAACCACATCAATCTTAATAACTACTATTAACTTTGTATTTAATCATTTATAAGTGATATATAATTGTCCATGAAGGCTGGAAGTGAAAAACTTCTTATATTCAGGTGTGCATGATAATAATTAAGCAGGTTTTCTTCATAGATAAAATGAGCCAAAAAGAGATTAAACTCAGACTAAAAAGTCAAAAAATTACTAGAATTTGCAAAGTTAAGGCATGACCACTGGACAGCGAAATGCTCAATGGGTCAGCAGTGTCAGAAAAAACATGAATTAGATGAATTAGTGAATAAGATGAAGAATTAGGTGTGAAACTATCAGGAACCATTTAGTCTCCAGCACCACCATTTTCCAAAACTGCAAACTACCTGGAGTCTCCAGAAGTAAGGTGTCTCAGGTACTTTCCTTGGGTAAAAAAAAGCCTAAAAAAAATGACCCTCACCTAATAAGAATCACACGCTGAAGTGCTGTGAAATACATGAAGACTGATTTTTTTATAGGATTTATAGATAGATCGGTTGAGAGTGAATCTTGAAGGACCAGCACCACTGTTTGAAGAATTTATCTTCCAGAATCTGGCAGCAAGTTTTGGGAGTTCATTTTTAGTCCGTCTTCTATCCTGAAAAGTCTGTCTTGCAGAGATGGAGTAAAAATGAACAAAATATTGGTCACAAATTAGAAGTGCAGGTAGCAAAATCTAGACATTATGCATTGTAAAGAATTAAATATGGATATTTTTCTTACACAAACGCAACGTTTCGTTACAGAAGGCCTTTATTAATCCCCCGGATCTGTGTGGAGCACTTTTTATGATGGATGGATGCACTTTATTGGACTTCAAAATCTCACCACCCATTCACTGCCATTATAAAGCTCGGAAGAACCAGGACATTTTTTAACATAACTCTGATTGTATTCTTCTGAAAGAAGAAATGGATTGAGAGTGAGTAAATCATGGGGTAA
Source organism: Tor tambroides (assembly GCA_021397915.2). Taxonomy (NCBI): domain Eukaryota; kingdom Metazoa; phylum Chordata; class Actinopteri; order Cypriniformes; family Cyprinidae; genus Tor; species Tor tambroides. The sequence goes on from JAFVLL020018927.1 coordinate 43,722, forward strand.
TTTTCATTTTTGGGTGAACTATCCCTTTAAATCATACATTTTTCATTATATTATACTAGATGTGAGCTCTTAAAAGTGTGAAATTGATTTGCATTTTTCCCTGTCTGCCCTGTTTGACATGATAGTCACAACGAATGGCTTGAGACTGTGTGCCATGTGGCACCTGAGCAACAGCCATTGAGATGAACGGGAATGCTACAGAGAGATTTCTCCAGGTATTAGAGACCTTCTAAGAACTGTGAAGGAGGGCTGCAGAAATCCAATGCAAGAAAATAAAATGCTGGTTGTATCCCAAGAATGTGAGCCTACGATATGGGAATAAGTGTGGCTCAGTGGTGATCAAACCCAAGGTCTCCATTCAAACGCTTTTGAACATCTATATACTGTTATTTTAGCGTATAATGAAATGAAAACTTGCTGCCATGGTTGTTTTTGATATCACGAGTAGAACGTGGGCTGTCTTCACATGTAACTGATCTGCTCTTCTTGCCGCTTAAGCACACCGTGCTTTTCAGCACGTGGTGGAGAAAGCAGGCTCTTATTAGAAAGAGCGGCATTGGTTTTCAGCAGTGTAGGTGGACTCCCACGGTCCATCACATTCAAGGAAGCAGCTCGGATTTGAAGGAGCAATAATGCTTTTTTAAAGCCTCATACATTACATATGCAGGGGAAGATGCTTGGCTTTTATTAGGCCATTAACGACCGCTCTGGCAATATACACCAGCAGCAGAGAAATGGAGAGATTTCATCAGGCACTTCTATGACGGGGTGGTTTAAATACAGAATACGGTTCATCTAAAATGTATAATATTGACCCGATGAAAAGTGCTTTTTCTCCCAGAATCCTCAGAGATTCACCCCACACAATGCGACTGTACATCTGGATAATAGAGGCCACGTAATCACAAAATTACACGAGACAGAGATGTAATTATCGTTTTCTACATCTGCAGATTCTTCAGGGGTGTGACACAGCAACCTTTCACAAGGAAAATGTCGCTCGCTTGCATTGTGCATGGGAAAGAAAGGCTCCCCTTACATAATTGATTCAATGAGACTTCTTTGGCCCATAAAAATATGAATATTAATACTCGCAAAGTCTTGTTTGTAAAACAATGCCTATTCTAAAGACTCAGAGGGGAAATCTGGCCTCCGTGGTTCACCCCATTTATGTGAAGGACAAAGGCAGTCACATCGTGCTCCTCCTTTTGTGGAGAAAGAGAGGCTCAGGGGAAGTTCCCTGAGGCGTCCCTCAATCTTTCAGACAGGAAATCATCCCAAAAAGCATGTCCCCATGGTGATTCCCATGAAGCTTGAAGACTATTGGCCAGTTATATATTCAGCCCCAGTCAACCACGTCAGGCCAAAATAAGAGAAGAAAAAAAGACAAGGGAACAACACCATTACACATAATAATCAAACTGTGCCCTACATAACAGTGAGACGCCCTTGTTGACATAGAGGTGCTTGACCTAGAGTCAGGCTCTGCCAAAGAAAATTCACACCAGATCCATTCATCATCACGGTATAAATATGAGCCTCCATATTTCTACAGTCATTTCTGCCACTAGTGACAAATCAAACTAAATACACTGACATATCGGACAAGATTATGCCATTTTCTATAATAATTCCTGTTTGGCCCTATATAATAAACTTTTTTTTTTTTTTTTTTTTTTTTGGTTTTCAAACACTTTTTAGTGAACTTTTAGTGTTTGGGTAGATAATATGAGCTATACTCCAGGTAAATCTAATTCTTTCATAATTAGTATACAAATTGTATACACAGATTATTTGTATTTTTAGAAAAATTGTGAAGAGGCCCAAACAAAGAACTAGAACTAGAACAAAGAAACCAAAATCAAAGAACTAGTTGCGATGAAAGTTGACTGTAGTGTCCCCTTCATGTCGCCTGCATCTGGACCAAAAAGTTGCAGTTAAACACACCTTTAAGACTACATTCAACAGCCAACTAGCACATACTGCCTTTGCGTATGAGGAAATAACTCTCCAAACCAGCAGGTGGCAGTAGTATGTATTCATCATTCAAAAAAGGGAAACCCAAATAGGACTGTAGCTATAAAAATCATAAACAAAACAGCACTTGCTTAACATTTTCAAAACAATCTCGCTCACCACAAAGAGATTTGTAATATAGCTTGTATGAATCTGATAAGTAGCGAATGTGTATGCTGTATTAAATTGGCAGTTTGTTTTTTTTCCATCACTTCCACTGGTTTGCTAAGCTGCACAGCCAAATCAAAGTGATTTCTCTCACTAACGGGCTCCGCTGCCCATTTAAAATGTTCAATCAGCCAAGAAGTTGCCAAAAAGGGTTTGACTAGTGCCAAGATTGAGGAAAACACTCTGCAATAACTAGACCAACACTGGTTGACCACTGGCTTGGAGTGTCACAGCCTTAAATGACCCTTTGACCCTAAAAATTGGGTCTTTAAGGACCAGATTTACTAAACAGTGCAAATTAGCATTAGAGCACAATTCCATAAAATCGCAGATGGAAGGGAAAATTCGGTGTGTGATTTACTGACAATGCGTACATTAAAGAACACTGCCAGATCATTTCCATAATGACCAGCGCAATCTACCAAGAACAGCGTAAATTAGTGCCTGCTTTAAGACATGCTTTTTTGGGCGTTAAATAATGGCACAAATACCATTAATTTTACGAGTACAAACATTAGTAAATCGCATTGCGTGATTCATTTTAATACTCTCCTCCCATAAATTTTGTGTCTGAAAGGGAAACTCCTACAAATGCATATTCAATAAAGTCAGGTGCAAAAATAACGGTGTCCATGCCTTTTCAGCGCTAATTCTTCACTGCGCGTCTGTAGTAAATCCTGACCGTTTTAACGCCAAAAGCCGTTTTGTGCTGGTGCAAGCTGTTAGTAAATCTGGCCCTAAAAATGGTGAAAAACTGAGAAATGGTGACCAGTCACAATATTTAAACGCCAGGACACACCAAACTGACTTTAAAGAACTAGCGGTGACGAAATCCGACGGTACTGTTGCCACGCATTAGCTGCATCTGGACCAAAAAGCTGTGCTTGCTTACCATTTTGAATATCAGTTATGCTGATAACTTTCTTCATTTTAAGTGGGTCATGTTGCTATGAAAATTTTAGTATACTGGAATGCTTGATCATGTAACATTAGAACAGGCTTTTCTCTGTGCCTTTTTGATTTATTTGCTTGTTTAATCACTTTCGCTTTAATTCGTGTGCACTGACTCATTCGCTAAACTGAACATCCAATCGGAGTTCCCACTCTCGCCGACTGCCCCAATGCTGAATTGTGCAAACTGCTGATGACATGTGGAACACAAAAAAAAAGAGCCTGACAGAAGCTTTCTGATGCCTCAACAGTGGCCGACAGCCTACCTTACCTTAAGATAAACACTGCATACTTGCACTTACACATATAAATGAACCTAAAATCTTGATGCTGTTTTAAAAATAAGAGAGAGTCCACGACATGTGCGTCAGCTAACAGTTTACATTATGCAGGGAAGCCAACATATGAATGGCATAATTGTCTGTACACACTGAACAGAGATACAAGAATGTATTTTAACGTCGAAAAATTACACATGCAACCTTTAAAATCCAGTAAAATCCAGTGCTTTTTCCCAGACTTTTACAACCAGCCATAAAGTATGATTTTATGTACTTTCCAACAGCTCCAGATCAACATACACGAACGCAAATGAGAGAGAACCAGCGGGGAACGTAGATCACAACCGCCGCGTGAGTGTGTGTGTGTGCGTCACAGGAGAGATGGAGGCTGGAGTACTAATCACTGGAACGCATACAGTTAACAGCCTGAGAGTCGTCAGGAATGACCCATCTGAAAACTCCATTACCCAGCTGGCTCGCTGCTCCACCAGGAGCCTGTAGGGAGTAGATGTTGTTTTAGCATTGAATATAAATGTAGAGCTGGGTGGCTCAAAAATGCTTCTGTGATCCAGGCGTCTATTTCAAAAGTCCAGCATTACGCCTTTGATCCGGCAGCTAGGCTGAGATCTGAGCGCATGCCTGCAGGTGCACTGCAGAGATCTGTGAAATCAGAGGAGAAGCAGGAGGGGTGCGGCGCATTTCCACAGTTCACGGATCCAAAAAAGCTGAGTGCTCTCGCATTTCCCAGCGATCTTCCTGCAGTGCAATCAGAATCCTTTAAGAGCAGCGCATCATATATTTACAGAGGTGGACGGAGATGCCTTACCTGGAGGCCTCCCCAGTTGGGCAGCGAGGAGTTAAATATTAATTGTGAGTGATTCATCGCCTGAAGCCTGGACAGGCCTGCAGCTCAGCTCCAGCTGTTGGTTGGCCCTGGTCTCCTTCCAGGCCTGGCAGCCGTAGCTTGGCTCGGGCAGCAGAAGCCACACATCAGGGTGTCAGTTGGAGCCAGCAGACTGTGTCACCCATGCTGGGGAGGCAATGAGGCACGGAAGCCTCCGCCACATGTGCGGGGGATCCAAAGGCTAATGCTGGGACCGGATCAACTCTAGATCGTGCGCGTGAATCTCAACAGAAGTGTCAAGAACTTGTTTAAGTTGCATTTCAAAGCAGAAAGCAAATGTACATAGAGTATTTTTGGAATTTTCCCAGTTTTCTCTGTGCAGATTCTCATTACTGCAATATAGCAGTTTTTACTGTACAGAGTACAGTAAGTAATCAAAATATATATTTGTTCTTTTTCTATTTTTGTCTTTTATTTATTTATTTATTTATTTAGAAAAACGTCAACATTGGGGATATGTGTAATGGGATAATTGACGATACTTAAGAAAAGAAAAAAAAAATGGAAATGCCTTGTGCTAGGAAGCCCTTTTTTGTATTTACTTGAATGCATATGACTGTTGATAGGGTTAAAAGTTTATGTCAACAGAAGTTCTCTTTGTTGTCTAAACTAAAAAGCAATCACTTTTTTAATTACAATAACAATTACCATAAATTTGAAATTAACATTCTCAATGAGGTTTTTTTTTGTCAGGCTGTTTTTTTTTTTTTTACTGTATTACAGTAAAGCAAAAAAAAAAAAAAAAAAAAAAATCAAAATGAAGATTTAAAGGTATACAAATTACAATTTAAAAAATGTGTTTAAAAAAAAAAAAATGTAAACATTAAGGAAAAGAAGAAATATTGGCAGAAATGTATTGTGTTAGGAATGTCTTTTTTCCTTTTTTATGTATGTATTTAAATTAATGCCTTTTGTTGTTGTAAATGTGACAGCAGAAGTTCCTTTTGTTGTCTAAAATAAAAACCAATAAAACATTCAAAACATATACCTGTCACGGTGCACACACGAGGGAGGAGCAAGGAACACGGAGACGAGGATAAACTCAAAATAATAGTCATTAATGAAGACATCAGGGCAAGACAAGGCAGGACAAGGCAAGGCAGACACACAGGAACACCGGGGAGTAACGAGTAGACCAGACAACACGAAACTGAACGGGCATGAACTAAAATTGACAGGTTAATGACTAAAACACAGCTGAACATACTAAACTAATAATCACATGAAACAAGAACAGGAAACAAACCAAATATGGAAACATGAGGGCGGGAACACATGACACACACGACAGAGGACTGACAATACCATTACTACAATATATAATTTTTCAAACTAACATTTATAATATTATATAATATTTTTATATTATATTTATAATAAAGTAATTATAATTATATATAATTATGTATTATTTATATAATACTATAATAATAACATTTAACCAAAAAAAACATTTAAATTTTATATACTGTATGTATAAATATCCATTAGTGTAATGAGCCAGATTTTTATTTATTAATTTATTTGTTTGTTTTTTGATTCACATTATACTTACCTAAGAAAGTACTGGATAATATAAGGTAACTGCATGGGTTAGATATAGGTGTAGGTTCGGGGTCAATACATAGTTATTACCCAGTTATTGTAATACTACAATAAGTACATAGTATGCACACAAGGAACAGGACTGTAAGATAAAGTACTACTGAAAAATGTATGAAATATTTAACCCTAAAATAGACTTCCTTTTTTGTTTTTTTTTATTAGGAAAATATTAAGATCCCAGTATTTATTATAACTTTCTTTTGATTGTGGGATGATGTGCCCTAGACATGTTCTTAACTGATTTACTGACGTTTACCCATGTAACACCATCTACGCTTAGACAACTTTGTTTTTAGGACAATTCCGTGTTAAGACCACCACATATTAATCATCCTGACATGGTTTCAGTCGTGAACACTTTCAGAGCCCTATGTTCATATCATGTGTGTCTGATGCAGCTGATATGACTGGATCTGAGGCTGGAATGAATAAGTGATCATATAGCGCAGCCCCTGAGGGTGAACACTGAGTCTATCCTCTGTCTTGTTGGGTCACGTGACGCACAGGATGGATCTGTGACAGAGGGAGCAGCCAGACGGTAAGCCCACAGCTGTTCCTTTGGCCTGGACTCAAGACTTAATGTAGCTTGCCCGATTCTTCCACTTGGAGAGAACCAGCCGTATAGCAGAAAGACAGTGCTGGATAAGAAGAGAATGAGAATAACACTATATAGTACACCAAACTCGAGACACAAAATACTTTACAGAGCAAGAGACAATAATATCAGGGAATTTGAAAAGCAATTCTGTCCTCTGTAACTGTTCTTCAAATGTCAGTCTACTACAGAGTTACACAGACAAGTCATGTTGCCTTCCTGATATAATTAAACAGTCCAGGAGCTCAGACTGACTCAGTTCTGATGGTCATGGTATATTCTGTTCCATATATATATATATATAAAATTTAAAAAATTTAAATAATAAAATAAAATAAAATTAAATTAAATTAAATTAAATAAGAAATAAAATTCTTTAAAGGAACCTGAAGTGATTTGGCATATTATTATTATTATTATTAAAAAAACAATATTTTAACAAAACTACTTCACTGCTTAAGATTTTAACAACGTTTGCCCAAGTTATGTGGTGCAACCAACATGAAGAATCATGCAAGGGGGAAAAAAAACATAAAACACAAAACTAAAGAACTGCATAATTGATTGATTAATAAATAATTAATATATAATTAAGTGAGACGAGGAATAATTGTAACTAGTCTAATGTATTTAGATGCTACTAAATAGCAAATAAAAAATAAAAATCATAATTTTCATATTTATAATCTTCATAATATTAATTGCCATAATAGTCAAAGTCATCAGCAAATTTCTGATTTCTGAATTAAATAAAGTACACCTGGGATCACGATAAGATATATTTATCATATAAAAAAACAGAGTATTATTATACTAATCATGATTAATTCAATACATTTCAGTGTTGCTGTAAATATTGCTCTAGAGTTATTTTTAAGCCGTAACATATAATATTAAAAAAACACACCACAGTATATCTTGGCAATTTGCTTCAAAAATGTTGAAAAGAATGTTTGTTTGTTTTTTGCAACATTTAATGCAATTTTTTTTTTTTTAATAATTATAATTATTTATGTAATAATTAATGTAATGAAATCTACTAGCCACATAATAGACAAATAAATAAAAATAATTCATAATATTTAAAATCATCCCTTTCTGATTTGATGATGATTCTTTCTTTATGAAACAACAATAAACCAGGTATCAAGATACGATGGATTTTGCTGAGAAATTATCATATAACAAACTGAGTATTATTATACTACTCATGATTAATTAATAAATTTCATTTCATTTACAAAACATTCATTCATAAATTTCATTTCATTCATTATATATATATATATATATATATATATATATATCTCATTTCAACATTTAATGAAAGAATACATTTTTATTTTTATTTTTAATTATTATTTTTAGTTTTAATATGTTTTTTTATGTAATGAAACCTACTTGCCAAATAAATAAATAAAAATCTTAAAATCATAATATTTAAAATCATCACTTTCTGATTTGATGATGATTCTTTCTTTATGAAACAGTGAAGTGGATCATGAAATTAATTCAATACAAGAAATAAACCAGTGATCAAGATATGATGGATTTTGCTAAGAAACTATCATATAACAAACTGAGTATTATTATACTACTCATGATTAATTAATAAAATTTCATTTCATTTACAAAAAATTTATTCATAAATTTCATTTCATTTACATTCTCAGTACCAGATCAATACATTTCACCCATCCACCACATAACGTTAAAACTAACCGCAGAAAGCCGAGAGGAAAGACATTTGCAGCCTGACAGTCCCATTCACAGGAGCAAAATGACACACTTACTGAAGGCCAAACCTCTCTCCTCTCTCTCTAACACCTTTCTCCGCCTCGTCCGGCCAGCTCATTCTTGCCTCCCGCCAGGCTGAGATGGAGAGAGAAGGGAAAATATAATACAGCATCTTACATTATCAAAAAAAAAAAAAAAGGAGCCAGGTCATGAATAATTGAGGAGATCACTTTCGTCTGAGACCGGAGTGAGAGTGCTCTCCTTGGCTTGTACCTCTCCACACAGTCTGGAGGCTAATTCACTGGGGATCGTAATTTATGGACAATTGAAGCAGCAGAAACATCTCTTGGAAGGCGACTGGGGGATCCATAGCAACAATCCTTCTGGGGCATATTAATCCCCTGCTTTATGTAGTGCTAAGTGTACAATAGTAATCAGTAGTGGAGCACAGGCCGCTGATCATTAAGGGAAAAAGCTATATAAAGAATTCATAATGGGATTAGCCTGCGGCGAGCGGAGTGCGAGAACGAGGGGGAGAGAGAGAGAGAGAGAGAGAGAGAGCGAGAGAGAGTGGACCAAATTAAATCACCCATCAAATTGCACCAAGGAATTTTAATTTACAGGTTAATGTTGAATTGTGTAACTAATCACAGCTAACATTTTCAGTGAACCAATGAAAAAAATGTAGGCATTTTACTAGCTTCCACTACAGAAGTGCACATTGTAATTAGGGGAAGCTCTCATTCTGCAGGTCGGCCGTTCAGAGGCCCATCAACTGTCCATCCTCGCTCATGTTTGCTGGTGCTTCAATGGTCATGCAAAGAAAAATCATTTCCTGCTAGAAAAATGTGCTTGCTGGAGCCGAGCCATTTTGAAGTGCCACTAAATAATGCAACTATGTAGAAAGAACAGAAATTAACTCAAAACTTGCTTATGTTAAGTCGCTGTGGATGGTTGCAAGGACGCTGCTATTTGGTTGCTGAGGAGTTCTGGATAGTAGCTAGGTGGCTGCTCACTAGTCGAACGGTCAATGACATGATCTCCTATTAATTTAAAGACAAACAAAAAATTTTTTTTAAAATATTTATATGAGTTGTATGATGAATATGTTTGTAATTTATGAATTACAATTCATTTTGACATTTTTTGGAGGGAATATAGTAAAAAATGCCAGGGTAATACAACTTCCGATAACATACAGATATACCATACGATACCAAACCAAATTAAACCAAACTAAACTAAACTGAACTAAACTAAACTAAAATAATATAAAATAATTCTTTAAAGGAAACCACACAGAGCTGAAAAAAACAAAATGTATAAAAATAAAACAAAAAATAAAATAATAAAATAAAATTAAATTAAATTAAATTAAAGATTTAATTTAATTAAATTTAATTTAAAGGAAACCATACAGAGCTAGAAAACAATGTATAAAAATAAAATAAAATAAAATAAAACATTTTTTATAAGAAACCATACAGAGCTAGAAAAAAAATGTATAAAAATGAAACAAAACAAAATTAAATTAAATTAAATTAAATTAAATTATTTAAAGGAAACCATACAGAGCTAGAAAACAATGTATGAAAATAAAATAAAATAAAATAAAATAAAATAAAATAAAAATAATTCTTTAAAGGAAACCATACAAAGTGAGAAAGAAAAATGTATAAAAATAAAATAAAATAATTCTTTAAAGGAAACATACATAGCTAAAAAAAATGTATAAAATAAAATAAAATAAAATTATTTAAAGGAAACCTGAAGTGATTTGGCAAAATATTTATTTGTATTATTTATTGTATTAGTAAATATTTATGTATGTATGTACATATATATATATTTGTAAGAAACATTGGTTTAGTGCTTGAAAGTAATGATCAAGAGCTTAAAACGTATTTCCTTTTTTTCTTTTCTTTATCATAGAACCTCTCTGCCCACATTTTAAAGTTTGACTCTGCAGCATTACTGTTCATGTTGCTGGAAATTGCTCATTCTCATTGAAAATGAAAGATTTCATGTCGTTTTGTTGCTGCAAATCGCTGCCAGTGTGAACACTCCTTAAAAATGGCAACAGAGATGCTCTCATTAGCAAGCCCTAATAATAATAAAAAAAAGAAATCCAAATGGGTTTAAAATAGTGGGGCCGTGTGATTTCACTATCAAATCTATTTCAAACAGCAGACAAAAGCGCTAACATGTGGAATGAGATGAGCAGCTCATAAAAAGCAATCTGTTCTGTAGCCTGGGCCACTTCTTCAGTTGCAATACTGCATTTACAATCAGCTTAATTACCCCCACCCCTCTCATCCCCCCTGACATATTCATTTGAGAGATTTTGGCAATGCAATGAAGAGAGAGAGAGAGGAGAATACGGGAAAAGAGGAATGGATCCAAACACAAAAACATTGCACCCTTCAGCAGCCCTGCAATAACTTTAGTCAAGCATTTCCAATTATAATT
>JAFVLL020018932.1:0-27327 GCA_021397915.2 Tor tambroides
CACACCATCAAAAATAATACATTACACACAACACTTTTTCTTAATATGTTATATGGTTTAAAATTGCCTCAAATGAACTCGTATCAACCTGTTAGGAGGATTTTAAGGGAAGATGTTACCTCCAACACAGACTGAGAAGATAAACCCTTCTTGACATGTTTAACTTGTAAATTAGACCCATTAGCTCTTCAGGGAATGGTCCAGTATACAATTTTATTGTCAATATCTGTTGTTGCAAACTGTAATTCAGTATATTATAGGTTTAATACTCACTGAACTCATCAGTGCTATACTTCAAGGTTCATTTGGCAGAATTTCCATAATTAAAACAATATTTTATTCTCATTTCCTGTAATGATATAGCTTAATTGGTGCTTCTGAATGCTACTGAACCAGGTTTGAACTAAGAATAAACTTCACAAAGACCATTATCATTATTCGTTCCTATTCTTCTTTGCATGACTCTCCTCAAAGTTGGGAAATGCAAGATATCATATAAGATAAAATGTAAAACCAATATGAGAAGAACCAAAATGAGAAAATCATCATAACTTTCATCAGTTTCCTCACTTCGTTGCTCTTTATGTCACCCGTGACGTCTGCTCCACGGATTCACCTGCTCTAATTCCTTAAAAGGATTGCCGATTCCCCGGATATCCACTTAGAACCTGATTAGACGAGCTCAACTCGTTAGCTCTGACAAACCAATTCAAAACCCTCAACCCCAAAGCCAAAGAACAGGGCCTCTCCTATCAACATTCACCAAACCACACCAATGACCCTTTTAGAATCGGCACGCAAGTGGTAACATCAAACAAATGGGATAAAAAAAAACAAGTGTAAAGTGCTTTAAATGTCCATATTACTCCAAAGTGGTTGTTAGAACCAATGATGAGAACTTCATAAGATGTTCTTCAGAAATCAACCATATTTTTGTTCATGCCACACCCTATCCATCACTTCCTCTGTCCTCTGCTTGTTGCGTTCACTCTTGCCTTGTCGTTCAACCTCATAACCTGATTTTCCATTCCAATCAGTTTACCTGTTCCTCGCCCTCCCCTTTCCCTCTCTCTTTCTTTCTGCCTTACCCTTTCTGTGCCCATCTTTGGGCTTATCCTTTCATCCCTGATCTCCTTCATCCCCTCCAATCCTCATCTGTTCCTCTCTCGCAGACCGGGAAGAGAAAGAGAGAGTTTTTCCACAGGTAAGTTGCATCCAGTCTGTTGGGGGAACCTGTGGGAGGCACAGAGAAAGAGAGACGATTGAAGAGCTATCTTGTGGACTAAGCAAAGTTGAGACTGATATAGAGAAAGAGACTTTGGAGTTATAGAGACGAAAATCAGCATTTTTTGGGTAGAAAGGTGAGTTTGATGTTAGTTTGATCACTGATTAGTTTGCATAAGAAAAATTGTGCAGTGATGCAATGCACTGCAAATAACGAACCAATGCAAACCTTGTGCATTATAACCTTGTGCATTATATCCTTAAAATGCAGGTTGCATGAAGAATGCACGGATGAATCCTTTTTAATTGCATTTTAATTTTTATTTATCGTAGTGCACTTTTTGTCTACTGATTTCCTGGAAATAGTTCCTGAAACACAATATCACGAAAGGTTAATCTGCAACTCTAATAATGCTTAAAATGACATTGTTGAAATACCAACATTAACATCCCAATCAAAAATGCATCAAGCAATTTCACGAAGAATTTGTGGTTGTAGTAACATTTTTTAGCTGTTATATTGATGCATTCCTGTACACTGAAAAACATTGTAAATTCTACAAATAATTACAAAGAAACTGCAGTAAAGTAATGCATAGAAAGCAGGGTTGTTTTACTAAAACCGTAAAAAATATTTTCGTTACTTGAAATAAAAAAAAGCATATATTTTATTTCATTTTTATTTTAAAATGCTTTTTATTTCAGCTAGTAAACTATGCAACATTTCTAATTTTCATTTAGTTTAACTTGATGTGCTAAAATAACTAAAAATAAAACCGAAATAAAAATGAATAAAACAACATGAAAGCAGAAAGTATTTTTTTTATTAAAATTAACAAAAACTGTAATAGTATTTAAATGATACTGAAATAACACTGGAATATTTTCTTCTACTCCAATAATCTTCAAACTTCGGAAAAAAAATTCAGTTTCTGAACAGATCATAAGGTTGCAACTTGCAAAGTCTGCACATTCGGCTCTTTGCAGGATTAACCTAATGCTAAAGCTACTCTTGATCAAGTAATCAAACAGACTTTTGAAATCTTGAGATTCATCAGGTCTCATTTCATTTTGTACCGTTTACAATCCATTACATTCATAAGAAAGAGCACAACTGGCATCCCCAAGACATACATATTTTCTTCCCCTTTTTCCTTGTGTTTTGTCTTTGATCTCCCCACCCCAGGTCCCACCTGATCCCGTAGTAAAGAGCAGTCAATAATCAGATGACAGGAGATTTGATAAGCCACCCCCGACAGCTCCTGCAGGGGCTTAGACATTTCTTCTAGCCCTCCTCAACATCAATAAAACAACAGCACTCATCACGAGCTGAACATAGTAATCACATAGTAATTTTCTAACTATTGTAACATAATTTGCCCATCAACAGCACAATGCAAGACTCAGTTTTGGAGATCACAGTTTCTAGCACTAGGCCCTACTTAACCCTCAGTTAAGTTCATTAGGATCCCTGTAGCACAACAAGGCTGATAATTCCTCCTCTGGCTTCCCACCGAGAGGTAAATTCATATGGCGGTAGACTAGCGATAAATATTTTTATAGTAAGTTGTGACTAAGAAGATTTACATCAGCAGAAAACATTTGAAATCTTTTATTTTAAGCAGATTACAGATCTCAGGTGTTTCATTAGACGTTCAATTACTGATTACCCAAGTCTATGTTTACCATGTTTAGAAGGTTAGATTTTAGCCCCACATGTCTTTTGCACTTTTTTTTTTATTTGCCTTGTTTCATAAATTGCACATATATTTTATTTTATAATATAAAGGAAAGGCTTGAATAGGACTGTTTCGTTTTGGAAGGATCGATTTAGAATTTGTTTTTATTTTTTGAATATCAATATTAGATTTTGAATTTTAAATAACAGATTCACAGTATCATTAGCATTTGCTAGCTAGCATTACTGAACTCATGTGGAACTCCTAAATGACAGACAATATTTTTGTTGACAGCTGATTTTTTTGAGTGCAAATCTGTATTCAGTGTTACTGTGTACCAAGCAGGTATGAAGAACTTGCTTTTTGAGATATTACATGCAAAGTTCAAGACTAAAGGCCATTGCACACTGAGTCCGAAATTTTCGCATGCGTTTTTCCGTATTCCCCATCCTTTCCTATCAAAATGCATGCAACGGATGCGAAAACGCAGAAAATCGAACCCGATCCGAATTTTTTTTTTGACGGACGAAAGTTTCGGAGGCAGTGTGCAAACGTGATTGACACAACGTGAGGTTGTATTTATTTTTTAACGTGCATGCAAAAATTTCGGACGAAAATTTCAGACTCAGTGTGCAGAGACCTTAATTGTTGCCCAATCAGATGTTTTATGACTAGCTTTGGAGGTTTTGCATCAAATTAAATTCAGGTTTAAATATTTGTCAATACTAGGTCAAATCATAAGTCTACAATATTATTAAATCGCTTCCACATTTCTGACGCTGTAATCAGGGTTGCCAGGTTTCTGAAACAAAGTGGGGGGGGGGGGGTCAGGGACTGAAAAAAAAAAAAACAAACCTACAGCAACAGCGTAAAAGTGCAGGAAAACCATGGACTTGGCAACAGTGGCTGTAATGGTCACACACACGAGGCCTAGCTCAATTTTTGTCATTATTTATTTATTCACTTTTATTTGATTGCGTATAAGACTGTTTTCAAGCAGAATATTTCATTTTATTTTTAATTTCTGATTGCTTTCAGCTTGTGTTGGTAAGAACCCCAATCAACAGCAGCCATGGGTGAAATGGAGCAGATGAAAAAGGAGGCTGAAGCCCTGAAGACACAGATTGAGGTGAGACTGTTGTATAGTTCTTGATAAAGAACATAGTTATTCGATCTCTGCTATACTAAAATGCACATTAATCTCTAGCTGTTCAGGTCCATTAACAAAATGCTAATATAACATATTTGTTCCCCTTCTAGGCGGCTCGTACAGCAGCACACGACACAGACATGGCCTCCGCCGCTGCAGGGTTGGCTCCGGCCCCTCGGGTCCAACTCAAGACCAGGAAGACCCTCAAAGGCCACCTGGCCAAAATCTATGCCATGCACTGGAGTACAGACAACAGGTGAGAACGTCTGTATGGGTCAAGTCAAATCATTAAATATCCTGGGTTATACTGCACTGAAGTATTTGGCAACCAAAAGTAATTTAAACAAATAAAAATTTACAGAAAGGGAATTATAATGGTTTACCTGTTGCCCTTCACTCTTAAAAATAAAGGCTCCAAAAGGGTGTTTTTGCAGTGATGCCATAGAAGGACCATTTTTGGTTCCCCAAAGAACCTTTCAGTGAACAGTTCTTAAATCAACCATTTTGAAGAACAGTTTAAAGTTAAGAACCTTTTTCCACTATACAGAACCTTTTCTGCATTTGAAAAGTTCCATGGATGTTCAAGGTTCTTCATGGAACCATCAATGCCAAGAAAGAAACTTTAATTGTAAGAGTGTTTGCTGTCACGTGATCTGCTCAAGTAGGTTAATAGCTATTACATGGAAGTCAGCTGCACCTTATGGTCACCTTGAATTAGCTAATTCTTAGTTAGATCAATTATCAGGGTCAGCAGCCTGAAACAGACTTAAGCTTCACTGTATGCAGCATTGACAGCGAAAACAAATAGCTCTAAAAAGCATTTATGTATTTTTGGAAATTAAAAGCATTTATAAAAATACACTAGTTACATTTTTGCTACAGTCCAAAAAAAAAAAAAAATCTAAATAAATTGAACTAGCTTACACATAGCAAGTCAAGGCTGCTATCACAACTTTTGCAAACCAAACAACAAAATATGAAGAAAAAAAAAAAATGCACTCATGGCAGTTGTCTCTAAAGTTCTGTGTACGTTAAATCAGTATGTTTGTGAGATTTCAAAATGAAAAAAATTCAGGGGTGGAATATATGAAATGGTACTGTTGTCTTACCAGCCTTTCTTTGCTCTTTCTTTCATTGCGGTCTTTAGGCTAATGGTCAGTGCATCACAGGATGGCAAACTTCTCATCTGGGATTCTCACTCTGGAAATAAGGTGAGCCTGACTGCCTCAAATATACCTTTAAGAGAAAATGGAAATCATATATAAATACACTCACTGGCCACTTTATTAGCTACACCTTGCAAGTACGGGGTTGGACCCCCTTTTGCCTTCAGAACTGCCTTAATTCTTCGTGGCATAGATTCAACAAGGTGTCGGAAACATTCCTCAGAGATTTTGGTCCATATTGACATGATAGCATCACGCAGTTGCTGCAGATTTGTCGGCTGCACATCCATAATGCGAATCTCCCGTTCCACCACATCCCAAAGGTGCTCTATTGGATTGAGATCTGGTGACTGTGGAGGCCATTTGAGTAAAGTGAACTCATTGTCATGTTCATGAAACCAGTCTGAGATGATTTGAGCTTTGTGACATGGTGCATTATCCTGCTGGAAGTAGCCATCAGAAGATGGGTACACTGTAGTCATAAAGGGATGGACATGGTCAGCAACAATACTCAGGTAGGCTGTGGCGTTTAAACAATGCTCAATTGGTACTAAGGGGCCCAAAGTGTGCCAAGAAAATATCCCCCACACCATTACACCACCACCACCAGCCTGAACCGTTGAGACAAGGCAGGATGGATCCATGCTTTCATGTTCTTTACGCCAAATTCTGACCCTACCATCTGAATGTCGCAGCAGAAATTGAGACTCATCAGACCAGGCAACGTTTTTCCAATCTTCTATTGTCCAATTTTGTCGAGCCTGTGCGAATTGTAGCCTCCATTTCCTGTTCTTAGCTGACAGGAGCGGCACCCGGTGTGGTCTTCTGCTGCTGTAGCCCATCTGCTTCAGAGTTCGACGTGTTGTGCGTTCAGAGATGGTATTCTGCATACCTTGGTTGTAACGAGTGGTTATTTGAGTTACTGTTGCCTTTCTATCATCTCTAACCAGTCTGCCCATTCTCCTCTGACCTCTGACATTAACAAGACATTTTCGTCCACACAACTGCCACTCACTGGATATTTTCTCTTTTTCGGACCATAATCTGTAAACCCTAGAGATGGTTGTGCGTGAAAATCCCAGTATATCAGCAGTTTTTGAAATACTCAGACTAGCCCGTCTGGCAACAACAACCATTCCACGTTCAAAGTCACTTAAATCCCCTTTCTTCCCCATTCTGATGCTCGGTTTGAACTTCAGTAAGTCGTCTTCAACACATATAGATGCAGTGTTGCCAACTGCTTTCAATTGAAAGTAGCTAAAACTGGTAGCTAAATGTCACTAGATGACGTCATAATGCCAAATTCACTGCTCTATATAAAGATGAACAGAGATCAGTGGGCAAGATGAGAACTTAAATAAGGTTTGTCCAAGAAGTTGCTATATTTGTCCCTAAACTTTTGAAAAAAAGTCTCAAAAGGGGTGGGGAAGTCGCTAAATCTAGCTACAAAATAGCTAAATTGGCAACACTGTATAGATGCCTAAATGCATTGGGTTGCTGCCATGTGGTTGGCTGATTAGCAATTTGTGTTACCAAGCAACTGAACAGGTGTACCTAATAAAGTGGCCGGTGAGTGTATATTTAAGCTATATTATATGTCAGTTGGGTATCTATTAATATTTTGCACTATACAACTGTCTACTCTTTTGTTCTCAGCTTAAAGAATAAATGTTGCCTATTTTAAGCTGCTAGAATGACATATTTGATTTTTCATTTTTAAATATCCCTCTGACTTCCAACAATAAACAGATACTGTAACTATGTCAACTTTACAAATTTCAGGAAATATTTTTACATTATATCAGGGGAAAAAATGCACAGTTAAAGATATTTTATCGAAGTCTGTAGTTTTTGTTGTGAACATACTTTCTCCTATCAAATTTTATATGCAGAAACAGCTAACATTGAGCAATTTGTGGGTTGATTTCCCCCAAAATTTTAAAGATGGGTTACAGCAAGATTAAGCAATTCCAAGTGTGCCTTTAAAATGAATTAAATTAAATATCTACGTATAAAATTTGATCCTAATCCTTCCACCCATAGTATGTGATTTTTGTGCATGTATGGTTACAGTTATTCCTGAAGTTTCTGTGCATTTAGAATAGATTTTAATTTTAATACTAAAGTTATTGATGAATCATGACATTTCATGCACAAATTTGCACTTAAGCATGGTTAGTGAATGAAACCCACTTGGTAAGTGTGTTATTGTCAGAATATTGATTTGTTTTTGGCAGGACTGTTTGTTTAAGCTACAAAACCTCCAAAAATGTATTTGAAAATGATTATTATGCAGTTATATTTAGCCCATATTGCAGAAATGACTCTACCTTTAACTTTAAATCAGAATATCTTCAAGGAAAAGTAATATTTGCCTCTTTTTTTTTTTAGGTCAATGCTGTTCCTCTCAAGTCCGCATGGGTGATGACCTGTGCATATGCTCCTTCTGGAAACCTTGTGGCCAGCGGTGGTCTCGACAACATGTGTACAGTCTACAACTTGAAGACACCCGTAATCAAGACCGTGAAAGAACTGGATGCTCACACAGGTATACACGTACATAAGTCAGTCGAGAATCTTTACTTTCTTGTATACTTGTAAGTAAGTGTCGGTTACGTTATCTATTTTTCATAGGTTACTTGTCCTGTGCACGCTTCCTCAGTGACACGGAGATTCTAACCGCCTCTGGTGATACCACATGGTTTGTGCATGTAGCTTTTACATTTAAAGGGATAGTTCACCCAAATATAAAAATTCTGTATGTTACAAACTTTTGTGGGTGTTGAGCACAAACGTGATCTTTATATATTCTGAACACCCTTTCAATAAAAAGAATGTGAATGAGGATGGCAACAAAACAGCACCATGAAAGTACAATAAAAGTGGCGTCATACAATCTTAACATGAGGACTCAAGTTGACTGACGTCTCAACTCTTCTTGGCACATTCATGACACAAGTAGTTATGTATGATTCAGCTGATCCAGTTCACAAAATGATTCATTCATGAATCAGACTGATTCAGTTCTTGAGTTCAACTCACTGTTCAACACACGGTCACAGCACTTAACTAAAGAAATTTCAGTGCAATGTAAATTTCAGTCTTTTGTGTATAGAGAACTATTACGCAAAACACTAGGAATATAGCACTTTTGTAATCTTTTTCAAGAGTTTTTAAATTTCTTCTTTTTAAAGTGTTTTTTTTTTTTTCATTGTAATTGCAACTATATTGTACAAGTTTTTGAAACGACACGAGGGTGAATAAATTATTACAGAATTTTCATTTCTATGGTGAACTATCCCTTCTATCAGAACTGAATCACGAAAATTGTAGCAGCTAGAAATTAAAAGCTAAAATCAATGACAAATAGTTACAATACGGCTATGTTCTCAATAAACCATACTACTCATCCAGTATAGGTTTGCATTGCATGCTATATTTGCCAAAACATGCACTTTACAAAAGAACACATAGCATGAAAAACTGCCCACAATGCAAAGAACCTGACTTTATCTTACTGGATTAAAATGCAAAAGTAACTGGATGCTACTCACCTGCAAATTGAACATCATAGCATACTGTTTAAAATATCAGGGAAATTATTTCCTCCTATCTCACTTTCTATTTTTAAAAAGCAGTAGGCAGTACAATGCACTGCCACTTTCATTTAGCCAAATGATTGATTAATAACCATTAAAAAAAGTCTAGTTGAGCTATAAATATATCAAGCATTGTCACTTTTGCTCAATAGGTAAGGCTAAAGATTGTTCACAATGCTATGCATTGTTACTTGAAGCCTGGTAAAGGATAAAACCAGGAATAAAAAAATCCCGTAAACATACATTAAAGGAACACTCCACTTTTTTTGAAAATAGGCTCGTTTTCTTTATTTCTCATTTTCTATATTACGCAGCGCCTGAAAGTAATCCCCAGCTAGGTAACTAGTTATGATATAGCTGGGGACTACTTTCAGGAGCTGCGTAATATCATTGAGCCTGCTGCGCCCATGGTACGGCAGCAAAGTTCCTTGATTATTACGCCGGAATGAGAGTATAGTTCCTAGCCATATCGGCCTAGAAAATCACAACTTTTCATTTTCCGCCAGTCTTAGTAAACGATGTAACTATAGAAGAGTCAAGTTTTAAATAGGAAAAATATCGAAACTCTTTGGTCATTTTTGAGCGCGATGCTAATGGTCTAATCCGATTCAATGATCTATGCTAAGCTACGCTAAAAGTGCTACCGCCAGACCCGGAGATCGGCTGAATAGATTCGAAAACGGTAAAACTCAACTGTTTAACTCTAGGGAAGTTGGAAAATGAGCCTATTTTCAAAAAAAGTGGAGTGTTCCTTTAAGCAAGGGTCTCCAGCAACATCTAGGGAACTGCAACCACCTATAGCAACCAATCAGAAAGCAGCACTCACATCTTTTTACAGTTTTGTTCATCTTCCTCCCATTTATCTTCCAGTGCATTATGGGATTTGGAGACTGGAAAGCAGAAGACGGTTTTCCTGAACCATGTTGGCGACTGCATGTGTCTGTCTCTGTCCCCGGACATGAACTCCTTTGTTTCCGGTGCTTGCGACTCTCTGGCCAAGCTGTGGGACATCAGGGATGGCCAGTGCAAGCAAACCTTCCAGGGTCACACGAGTGACATCAACGCCATTTCAGTGAGTTAAAAATGAAATGTTAGACGCAGTACCGGGAAAATACAGAAGAGGGCATCACAGTTATTTTTTGCCTTCCTCATTAATGAAGCCAACAGTTTCAAAGATTTGAGTCTTTTCAATTTAATTGAAATAGAAAAGCACATAAAAAGAAACAGATTCACCAAACTTCCCCTTTCTTCAGTTCTTCCCTAGTGGCAATGCATTTATCACCGGCTCTGATGACTGCGCGTGCAAAATGTATGATCTTCGTTCCGATCAAGAAGTGATCGGTTACCTGGATGCCGCCCTGAACAGCGGCGTAACATCACTGGCTCTATCCATGTCTGGCCGCCTCATCTTTGCAGGCTACGATGATTTCAACTGCAATATTTGGGACTCGCTAAAGGGCGAGAAAGTGGGTGAGTTGAAAGAAAGGAGTCGCAGATGGAGTGAATCACTAATGCTGATTAAGCAGGAACAAAGTCCATTTTAAGCAAGTCAAATCACTCGACAGCCATCTTGGCAACTCCATCGAGCAGCTATTTCCTATGCAGCCAATTTCTGAGTATTAAAACACTTTTCTAGCAGAGTCTTCTACTTACAGGAACAGTTCGTTCAAAATGAAAATTTGCTGAAAATGTACTCACCCTCAGGCCATCCAAGATGTAGATGAGTTTGTTTCATCACCATGTGGATTTGGAGAAATTTAGCATTACATTACTTGCTCACCAATGGATCCTGTGCAGTGAATGGGTGCCGTCAGAATGAGAGTCCAAACAGCTGATAAAAACATTACAATAGTCCACAAGTAATCCACACCACTCCAGTCCATCTAGTGAAAATCTGTTTGTAATAAAAAAAAAAAAATCCACCATTAAGTATTGCTTTTCCAGTGAAAAAGTCATCCCATCTGAATCAGGAGAGAAATCTGCACAGATCAAGCACTGTTTACAAGCGAAAACAGTCCAAAACAGTTCTAAACCAATATGTGTGTGTGGATTTTTATGGACAATAGGAGATTAACTTTTTCACTGGAGAAAGCGTTATTATGGACCATGGCCAGAAGCAACATTTAAAGATAAAACTTATGGATTATAATGACGTTTTTATGAGCTGTTTGGACTCTCATTCTGATGGCACCCATTCACTGCAGAGGATCCTTTGGTGAGCAAGTTGTGTAATGCCACATTTCTCTTTTTTTTGGACTTCATAATATTTAATCAAAATATCGTAAGTGGATTGTTTCAGTTTGTTTAAGCTCTGCTTCCACTTTTGAGTGTAATGCCAAAATCTCAACATCCAATCAACAATGCATGCATAGAATCACCCTTTCTTCTTTTTCGATGCGCCCTTACACTCAGCTGTTCATCTCAATACTAAAATCAGTCTCTACTTCCATTTCATCGCAAATTGAATAAATGTGCATGAAGAACAAAGTCCTGTCAAATTCATATTCTCACTCACTTCCTTCCTCTCCTGTAGGTGTGTTGTCTGGCCATGACAACAGGGTGAGCTGCACAGGAGTACCACCAGATGGCATGTGTGTTTGCACTGGCTCATGGGACAGCTTCTTGAAGATTTGGAACTGAGTTGGACCCTGAAAGAAAGAAGATGAGATGAGAATGAGATTGAGAATGCGAATGAGTATGAGAAAGAAAGGTTGAGAGAGAGGATGAGAAATTATCGATTTCTGAGCAATAAAGAATCTCTCACACACATACAAACAAACACACAAAGATCCACCTGTATGTATGGGGTTTCTGGAAGACTGGATTCCATTAGAATATATAAATGCAACACTTAATTGTAAAAACGTAAGTTGCAACTAACACAGGATTGCATTAATGTTACCATAACATGCCAATCTCACGAGAAGGATACGTTGACTTGAAATTATACTGATTTTGACAGCATAAAAATGAGGATCATTTTAAATCATTTAAAAATTACAAAATAGTATTACTTTTTTTTTTTGTCCATTAAAAATCCTTATCATTAGACGAAAGCTTGGATGAATATTTTTATTTATTAGAAATGACGATAGAATGCAGAAGAAATTGTACAGTGTCTTTTCACATCAAACAGACTGACGTTATGAGATCTGATGTTATGGCTCTTTGATGATGCTGGCATACAGATGTATTTTAATTTCTAACAAACTTCCTAAAGCCCTCAAAATGACAAGTTATGCTAAAAGATTAAATGTCTGCATTACTTCTTTCATCTTTTTGTAGGACTTTTACATACAAGACAGTTCCTCTTAAATATTGCAGTGATTACTTGACTACCTTTCTAATAAACATAGTGTTCTGCATTAAACAACATATTAATGTGTGCTGTGTGTTTTATCATTTTAGGGCATTTGAAAGTAATATAATTTGAAACATTGTTGATCTTTGCACTGTTCCTTTTTTAACAGAATGATTTTGAGAGAAAGAAATATTATTGGAAAAGAAATCTAATGTCTGAAATGTAAATTAGGTCACAAAACCGTCCTTCTGGAATTTTTAACAGCCGAATACATTTATAATATGAAGAAAGAAAGAAGTTTGAAGCTATATTGCTAAAATGTCAGCCCAGGTAAAGCGCCTATGAACGTTTAGTCATCCAGGTCAGAATTTATGTTCATGGTAATTTACTAACCAAGTCTCAAGTCAGATGCTTTTAGTTCTGTTGTGAAATCACATTGTAAACCTAATTCCTTTAAGTATATTATCACCTCATGCAATCTCAGTCACCTTGAGAAAGTAGATCAGGCAGTTGTTTTTTCTTTCACTTGAGGAGGAGGACGTGAGACTTACTCTAATCCACTTTGAATAGAGCTTTTCCCAGAGAAACGTCAGCAGACAAGTAATTGACTAAAGTTCCTATTCTTGATAAAGTCTGTGATGACTCTGCTTTTGGCTGTGAAATGAGAAAGTAGACTTAATATACAACTAAAAAAAAAAAAAAAAAAAAACTGTTTCAGAACAATATGCATTGTAAAAAAAAAAAGAAGTGCATTACAAAGCTTATAATATAATCACCATAATATAGGCACACATGGAGTGCAACAGCATTCGGAATAGCTAGAAACCTCCTTACATTGTAAATAATTATTTAATATTAAAAATAGGGCTGTCAAACGATTAATCGCGATTAATCGCATCCAAAATAAAAGTTTTTGTTTACACAATATATGTGTGTCTTCTGTATATATTTATTTTGTATATATAAAGACACATGCATACAGTATATATTTTGAAAATATTTACATGTATTTAAAAGTTTATATTTATATTCATATAATTTATATTATATAAAAATATATTTAATATATAAATATAACATGTTTTTCTTAAATATATACATGCATGTGTTTGTATTTATATATACATAATAAATATACACAGTATACACACATATATTATGTAAACAAAAACTTTTATTTGGGATGCGATTAATCGCGATTAATCGTTTGACAGCACTAATTAAAAATAATTACATGGACTTGATTTCTTATTTAGGGAAAGCTGTTAAAATTGACATTAAAAATGTAAACAAACAAATAAATAAAGGACATTCTGCAAATGCCACTGACCACGTGAACTTCAGTGGAACATTCTCAAATCATGCTGGATAACATAGATAACGTAATCTGTTTTGTAAATGCAAAATAGAAGCAATTTCATTTCATTTCTCATGCCTCATTGTAAATTGAGTCCTTCTATGAGTAAACAGTTTTCAAGAAATTTGATTTCTCAGTATTCCTAACGTTTAGCTTATGAAGATTAATTATTGTTATTAAATAAGCTTACGTTCCATGGAGTTTATTTCCTTGTGAAAGCTGAGTGCTTGAACGGTAACTAGATTGCTCGGACGTCGCGTTTATGAAGAGGCCTTACCTCATGAATATTAATTAGAACGTCCTGACGTTCCTTGCAATCTTCCAATGCCAAAGCGCTTCCTCATGAATATTTACAACCAAGCCTTCTCCGTAGTAGGATTCGTAAGTTGTCCAACGGGAGCGATTATACTGCAGTCGTTGTATTTGTTTCGTTTGGTTTGTGGCGCAAAAATGTCCTCAAGAAAATTCTTCGTCGGGGGAAACTGGAAAATGAACGGCGATAAAGAGAGTTTGGGCGAGCTCATAATGACCTTGAACACCGCCAGTCTCAACGATGAAACAGGTCCATGGCGTTGATTTGATGTTATGTTGTTTACTTGAAAGAATATTAAGCTTAAAGTATTTCAGTTTTTCAGTTTAACCGATCAGTCCGATTTATTTTGTATATAATCGATAGAGTTGTTTAGAAGCATCAGAGACGGTTTGATACGTGACCTCACGTGACACTTTAAATGGATGGAGGCTCGTGTGGACATACATGACTTGCATGTTTAAACTAATTTTACATAGAAATAACTTAGAAACTTGAATATCAAACTAGTTTATTTTGATATACAGTTGATTTTCTGTCACGTATTATTTTTCATAAGAAACGCAGACATTTTTTTCATAGGCCTGCTGTAGAAAGCTTCATTATTAATTTATAATTTTGGTCCTACAGACTCTATGTTTGTCCTGTCCCATATATCCTATATTTGTCACATATGTCTAAAAATGGCATAAAAATATAAAAATACAACTTATTAGCTAATAATTGTTGTATGTCATATTTGTCCCATATGTGTAAAAATAGTTGTTATCCAAATGATTTGTTCTCATTCTACCTGGGGAAAAATATCTAATAGATTCAGAGGTAGTAAAAAAAATTGCAATAATAATAATAAAATTGTTAATATTGATATAGTTTTTCTCATATTATTGCATGTAATCAGTCATGTATTATTTTTCATAAGAAATACAGATACTTTTGCATAGGCCTGCTGTAGAAAGCTTTATAATTTATTTACAATTTGTGATCCTACAGACTCTGTTTGTCTTGTCCCATACATCTCATATTTGTCCCATATGCATAAAAATATGCATGAAATAATTGTCAGCCAAATGATTTGTTCCCATTCTACCTGGGGGAAAAATATCTAATAGACTCAGAGATATTTCACACACACACACACACACACACACACACACACACAAAAAATGTTGACAGTGTTTTTCTTATTTTATTTCTTGACTTCATAGTCATGCATTATTTTTCATAGGCCTGCTGTAGAAACCTTCATTATTAATTTACAATTTGTCCCATATGCACAGAAATGCACAAAAATAATTGCTCACCAAACGATTTGCTATGGAAATCCATTTTTCTTGCAATTCTGAGTTTATATCTGACTTCCGATTTCTTTTAGACTCAGAACTGAGAGCTATACTCACAATTGCGAGAAGAAAAAAAAAAAGTTTAGATAAAAAGTGCAAGATAGAAACTAAAAAATAGAATCAAAGGAAAAAAGCGGAATTGCAAGATACAAACACAGAATTGCAAGTTGTAAACTTGGAATTGTGAGAATTTAATTTTATTCCGTGGCAGAAACAGGCTTCCATAATTTGTTCCCATTCTACCTGGAGAAAAATATCTTAAATTCAGAGGTAGTAAAAAATAATCATGATAAAAAAGAAATATTTCACACAAAAGCTATGACATGAGGGTGAGTAAATGATGACAGATGTTTCATTTTGGGCTGAACTATTCATTTAAAAGTGGTCATGCTAGCTTTCATAATCATATACCATCATAACAGTTGCTTTGTCTTCATTGTTTAGAGGTGGTGTGTGGAGCACCATCCATCTATCTCGATTATGTGAGGTCTAAGCTGGACCAGAGGATCGGTGTGGCCGCCCAGAACTGCTATAAGGTACCCAAAGGAGCCTTCACCGGGGAGATCAGGTATATGTGCTCATTGGTATCTTTTATAGCTTTTAGGAACAAGCATTTAACACTGTCAAAACTCTAAAAACATATTTCTTGTTCTCTCCTTTTCTTCTCTGCTTTAGCCCTGCGATGATTAAAGACTGCGGCATCGACTGGGTGATTCTGGGCCATTCTGAGAGGCGTCACGTGTTTGGCGAGAGCGATGAGGTATTTTAATAAGTCCTTTTATGTCTTTGGTTTTCTGTATGATGAAATTCAGGCCTCGTATTGATGCATATTTGTGCTATTCTGCATTCAGCTCTGTTTCACTCTGATTGGCTGTGATGTCCTTTGCAGCTGATTGGCCAGAAGGTGGCCCATTGCCTAGAGAGTGATTTGGGTGTGATCGCCTGCATTGGGGAGAAATTAGAGGAGAGAGAAGCTGGAACCACTGAGGACGTGGTGTATGAACAGACCAAAGTCATTGCAGGTTATTTAAAAACACAAATCTGATATCAAATGTGTGATTTTAACATTGTGCATTATCAGCAGATATCCTAAGATGGCTCATTTGGCAGATTTATATTGATGGTTTATTTGAAATGCTCATGTGCTGAACATGGGTTTTCAAACAGTTTATTTTTTATGTTCTAGGACCCTGTTCATGCATATGAAACACTAAATGCCATGATGAATTTCTAAATTTTATAGACAATGTGAAGGACTGGACTCGTGTGGTTTTAGCGTATGAACCAGTCTGGGCCATTGGCACTGGCAAAACCGCCAGTCCTGACCAGGTAAATTTGTATTCATACTATCCATCAATCATATCATGTTTCATCTCCACTATCATATCTGATTGCTCTCATTTCATATTCATGAATGCACTAAAGCAGTGGTCACCAAACTTTTTAAGCCCAAGATCTCTGACCTCGGCCTTTATGAAAGACGAGATCTACCTATTGAAGAACTGATAGAAAAAGACATCCCAGAATGTACTTCCAATTTGAGGCCTTTTATTTAGTATTTTAATTAGGGATGCACCAATCAAGCCGATTCAGAATCAGATTTTCTTTTTTTTTTTCTTTTTTTTAACTAGCAAATTGGCTGATTCTGATACTGATTTTTATTTTTTTATTTAACAAATTTATTTATTGGCTATTTGCTTTCTAACAAACAAATTGGCCTTAAAAATATCTGTAGCCATCTGAAATTAGAGGCAACCACTGCATTTAAATCACGATCCAAGCAATGATGCTACACGTGTTGCACGAGCAGTTATTTTTAAATTTGAATTAGATCGTATAATTTCAGGATTTAAAACAAAAACAGAATGGTCTGACTTTAGGTTATATTTATTTAAATAATTAATTGATTTTTTTGCTACATAAAACATCTGCATGAAACAAAAACAGCAGGTCTGAATGAGACGCAAATTCACTCTCTGACAGCAGGTGGCACTTATAAACCAGCCACATTATAACATTTCCTTGGTTACCGCTGTAAACAAAGCAGAGCTGAACTTTATAAGGAGGTAAGAGGAGAAGAAAATGCCATTGCCATCGAAAGTTTTCTGAAGACCGTTCCCTTCAGTGATACATCAATATAACCCCATACCCCCAATTCAGTATTTATATTTTCTTCCCATATTTCGACCGTGAACAGCGGCCTGCTACAGTATTTTCTCCTCTTTACGCTCGTCTTCCGCATCTCTGACCTCTGTTAACCTCCGGTTGACAGACTCAGGCATGATGTATTTTTCTTTCCCAGCAGCTCCCGAAAATAACAGAAAAATACAGTACAAAGAATAGAGAAATGTAATGTTTTTTTTTTTTTATTACTTATTTTACTGTTATTTTTGGGATCGATTGGGACAGTGATAAAGATCTACCAGTCGATCGCGATCGACGGGTTGGCGACCACTGCACTAAAGCATGAGTAATAATATGCTTAATGATATGCTTTTACCTTATAGTTTAAAGCCATTCAGTTTGTAATCGGGATTTTTTTTGGGTGGGGGGGGGGGTGTTGCAACTGATACACTTAAAATTAAAGGTTGTTTATTAACATTGATGGTTCCATGAAGAACTTTTAACATCCATGGAACTTTTCCATTCCACAGAAGTTTCGTAGTTGAAAAAAAGGTTCTTCTTAATATTCAAATATTCTTTACACCTTGAATAAAATGGTTCTTTTAAGAACTGTTCTTTGGGGAACCAAACTTTTTAAAAAGTGTAGTGGTGTACAAGAACCAGATTATTTGAAATGAAGTCTTCCTGTCATTTGTGTGCTGCAGGCTCAGGAGGTGCATGAGAAGCTGAGAGGATGGCTGAGAGAGAATGTGTCAGATGCAGTAGCCGACTCTGTGCGCATCATCTACGGAGGTGAGTCTGCAGTGTTCAAAACACCCTGTCTGTTCAATTCTGAGTGGCCTTAAAGATATAGTTCACCCAAAATTGAATATTCTGTTATTTACTCAGCTCATGTCACGCCACATCCCACTGACCTTCTTTCGTCTGTGGAACATAAAAGAAATTTGGTAGAATGTCCATGCATGATGCAGTTTAATGAAAGCAAATAAGATTGCAAAAATTACCTTGATATTTACGGTTATGCATTTGGCAGATGCTTTTATCCAAAGCAACTGCATTCAGAGCATACATTTTATCATTGCATGCATTCACTGGGAATTGAACCCATAACCTTCTCATTCCATTTAAATGACCGGAGTTGCTATTTAAACTTATTTTACACAATATTTACTTGTAAGTCGTTCAGAAATATTTGCAAATAGAAGATGCGCTCTATTCTTTGACAAGACTATCGGTAGATTTTGCAAGCGATGATAGAAAGAATGACTACATCTTGTAAAGGAATAGCTCACCAAAAAATGAAAATGATGAAAATTTAATGAAAATGATGATACATTTGATGAAAATGTACTCACCCTCAGGCCATCCAAGATATAGTTGAGTTTGTTTCTTCATCAGAATTTGGAGAAATGTAGCATTAGATCACTTGCTCACCAATGGATCCTCTGCAGTGAATGGGTGCCGTCAGAATGAGAGTCCAAACAGCTGATTAAAAACATCACAATAATCCGTCACCACTCCAGTCCATCAATTAATATTTTGAGAAGTGAAAAGTTGTGTGTTTGTAATAAACAATTGCATCAAGACCATTGCTTCTGGCTGTAGCCGTGATATTGCTTTATAATATCTATCCTGACTTAATGCTGATCCCTTTATACTTAATTGCAAATACAATTATAATTTGTTACTCTTCGTTTGCTCTCTTGGTAACTCACCACTTATGTTCTTCTCTCCTAATTTCACAGGCTCTGTTACTGGGGGAAACTGTAAAGAGCTTGCTGCCCAGCCTGACGTTGATGGCTTCCTGGTTGGAGGTGCTTCCCTGAAGCCAGAGTTTGTTGACATCATAAATGCACGCTCTTAGAGATGCTCAGCCATTTTGATGGTCCAAATCTGCTGCACTGCCCAATCAATGTATACCAGCTTCTTGTTGTCATTCCAGCAGGTCTGAAAGTGTATTTGTGGTTGTATTGCTTTCGCTCACCTGCTTGTTAAACGGTCAGGGTGGGTTATTGGACTGGAAGATTAATATCAACTCCCTTCCCACGTAAAGTAACGGAAGAGAGCTTAGGAATGTTAGTTTGTTATTGCTGCTGCACTCGAGTGAACGGCTGTGTTGTCTATGCACTTCCAGAGCACACTACTTGAAATCTAACATATTGTGTTCTCCACATTGATTAACTTATAAGACCAGCGTTGAATGCTTAACTGAGTTTGTAGTTGACTTGATGAGCACTTTATCCTCTGTAGAAATGACTACTTCGGTAGAATATTAAAAATGTATTTGTCCTGCCTTCTTGTAGTGTTTTCTCTTGGTCTATTTTTTTTCCCCCTGATTTAATCACTGATGTAAATGCCGTGTGTACTGAAACTAAAGGCTAAATGGTGTGAAATATTTTAAAAATATTTTTTTGCATAATTTTCATGTTTTTTACAATTAAGTTACATTTTAAATATCATTATGATTCATTAAGGTTGAAATTATGTATTTGATTAAAAATGCAGGAAAAACAGCAATATTGTGAAATATTATTACAATTTAAAATAACTCTTTTCTATTAGAATATGTTTTAAAATGTCATTTATTTCTGTGATGCAAAGCTGAATTTTCAGCATCATTACTCCAGACTTCAGTGTCACATGATCCTTCAGAAATCATTCTGATATGCTAATTTGATGCTCAAGAAACATTAATGAATAGAAAGTTCAAAAGAACAGCAGTTATTTGAAATAAAAATCTTTTGAACATTATACATGTCTTAACTGACACTTTTGATCCATTTAATGCATCCTTGATGAATAAAAGAAGTCATTTCTTTTAAAAACTTTTTTTTGAGCTGAATTCAGTGAGTGAGTTTTCTAATGTAGATGACAAGAAATGCAATTTTAAAAACCCATTAAAACACTATCCTGTTCTATAATTGAGCATCTAAATGGTGAAAAGCCATTTAAACGTCCTCCTCTGCTTTTATCGACATGAAGAAAACACACTTAGTCGCTCAAGGTTGACGAAAGTAATGACAGCTTTAATATTCCATAACATTATTCATTGACGAGCTTGTCAGTTTTTTTTTTTGTTTGTTTTTTTAATTTTCTCTCCATCTTGCTTTCTTTTCCTTCATTCACCACAATAATCTCAGAAAATGATGAAAAGATAAAAGATTTCAGGTACTGGAGAACAAGCCAAGTCATAACCACAAGAAGGGAAAGGGGAAGAGGAGACAGATGAAATGACAAGAAAGGAAGAAACGCAGACTGCAAGTCCATGGGGGCTGAGAATAAGGAGTGAGACTTTGCTACACAAATGTAAGTGATTGAGTGAGTTTGTCTCTATTCATGTAAGCGTGTCTGTCGGTCGAGTTCTTGAATCAGATCTGTCATTGTGATTGTTGTCTCTCTTTCTTTCACTGCTGGATTTAGATCATTCATCTTAAAGCAGAAGTGAAGTGTGTCATTCCAACACCATCTCTTATATATCTGGACAATGGTAGCCCGCCCCAAACACACACCATTGGTCGAGCCAGAAATATGCCAACAGATGGCTCACTTGCAGATTAAGTGTTTTATTCAATTCAGAAAAACTTCCACTTCCCCTTTAGGATGGAGATCCAGGGTAAAAGAAATTGTGAAAGTACATTTTAAGAGTCATTGCATAAGAAAATCAGGCAGACTTATGAAGATTAGGGGGTTCTTGAAAATAATAATTATTATTATTAGAAGTGATATGTGAACTTTGTTCGATCCTTTAGATTTCATTTTATATATATATATATATATATATATATATGGGTCAAAGACGAAAAAGGGTTTAAGCATAAAAACAATAAGTGTAATACTGCTTTAATTGTTGTTGTTTTTCCCCCCAAAAATTAAAAAGTTTTCTGTTTAATTCAATTACAATTTTGTTTTTGTTTGTCTGAGTACAAAATAAATATCATACATTTTTCCCTGATTTACAGAAGACACCCACTAAAATGTCATTCAGTGTAACAGTCTTGTCAGGCATATTTACAACAAAAATCAATTTATGACATATTAAAAGACTAATTACTTTCACCCCAGATACTAATTAGTTGTAATTTTACATTTTTAAAATTTGCCACTATCCTAGGTTTTGCCTATTTGTCAGTAAGAATTTTTTACTCATTTAAAACACAATAAAATTTAATATGCTCCCTTATTCTTTTATATATTTTAATATGTACAAGTCAAAATAAGCATGTTGTTTGATTTTTTACATAAATATTGTGTTACACTGAATGACAATGTAACATTATTTCAACCAAATTTTGACATTTTATTCTCCAAAAACCTTAAAAGTAGACACTTTAATTACATTTAATGTGCTTTTTATGGACATAAAATCATTTTTGTAAATTTCTTTTGATGCGTACATCTTTACGTCTTTGACCCATATATATATATATATATATATATATATATATATATATAATTTATATTAATTTTTTTTTCTGTGTTGATCTATGTAGGGAGTCATCAGACAACAATATCATAACATAATCAAGGACATATTTTAGACCTTCCAAATCAATGACAAAGATATACAGAAACTTATGAACTTTGTGGAAATAAATATATTCCACACATATTATTTTGACTGCTTCATATACTAAAATGAGTAAAACACTTTTTTTTTTATGTCAGAGGTTAAAGCACCCTATTTTTATTTTATTTTATTTGTTGATTTGATTGAATAACAGTTTGTTTTAAAAGGTTCTTTTTCCTCAGCATGCTTTTGGGTCAGAGATGGACACAAAAAACAGCATCTGAGAAAGAGAGTATTGTTTGATAAAAAGCATCTAATGCCCTGGGCAAACGACTTAGTAAACTGTCTTTTAGAGTAAATGATGGACCCTGAATTCTTCACTGTCAATGCCACTCATCTCAGTGTGATCTTGCCATTGAAAATCCCACTGCTGCATAAATATTCAGGTAACTATTTTATTTTTCTACTCTCGTTTTTCCAAAATCTATATTTTTGCCTAGTTCTCATGCAATGAACCATAAAAATGACATTTGATTTCTTTAGTGTGGCAAATCAACCTAGACAGTGTTTTTTATGTACATACATTTCACATCTAAACTGAAGCTTAATTTTAAAGATTACACCTGATTAAAATAAATCTCTACTTTTATTCCATCTGAGTTAAATCCTTCTTTTTAAAAGTCTTTGCCTTGTTAAATTCAAGGTCCATTTTCTGTATCATACGCATGCATGTCCATCCTGTGCACGTTTTGCCCGTCAAGTAATTCAGTATCACTTGTGCATAATGTTGGTCGGTCCAGGATCCACTGAGCATAATATTTGGTCTATCAAAGCCTGTCCGCAGTCCAGTTCAGTTTAAATATATACTTTGAGTGTCTACGTCATCTTTTGTATATCAGTGCAAATAGTGCTGTTTTAATGCATTTTGAATGATTTGAGGGGACGTCAAGGGCAGTCAGTCGGTTCAGTGCGGTACATACTCTGTTTGTCAGTTGTTTTTTGTGTGATTTCGGTGTGGTGATGTCAGTATCACAGAGCGCTAGGGTTTCTGAAATTGTGCCCCGCGAATCGAGCCTGATCGCCCAGTTCTTCTTCAATCCTGTGAGGCAGGAAAAAAACAGACAGATTGGCAGAGAGGGACATGGATTAATTATATGGGAACAGGAGGTGACAGAGAAACAGCTAGAAGGCTGTAATCAACATTGTTAATCAAAGTAATTATTGGTTTCTTATGTGGCCAACAATGCTATTTTTGAGACTGGGACTTTTTCAGTCAGTTGAGTCATACTTTTTTACATCTTCTAAAGAAAATGACCTTCATTAAAGGGAAGTCTATGGGATTTATTTAACCTTTTTTATCATCCAATTGCATAGAGGATGAAAAAGCAAACAAGCTGCACAAGAAGTTCAATACTTAGATACCTAAAAATAAGTATGAACAATTATAACAGTAACTTTAAATATGTCACCCTGGACCACAAAACCAGTCTTAAGCAGCACGGGCATATTTGTAGCAATAGCCAAAAATACATTGTATGGGTCAAAACGATCGATTTTTCTTTTATGCCAAAAATCATTAGGATATTAAGTAAAGATCATGCTCCGTGAAGATATTTGGTACATTTCCTACCGTAAATATATCAAAACTTCATTTTTGATTAGTAATATGCATTGCCAAGAACTTCATTTGGACAAATTTAAAGGCAGTTTTCTCAATATTTGGATTTTTTTGCACCCTCAGACTGCAGGTTTTCAAATAGTTGTATCTCGACCAAATATTGTCCTATCCTAACAAACCGTCAATGGAAAGCTTATTTATTCAGCTTTCGGATGATGTATAAATCTCAGTTTCAAAAAATTGACCCTTATGACTGGTTTTGTGGACCAGGGTCACATATGGTCAAAAAAAAGTCAACAGTTGTCGCTTTACCAGGGTTATTGTAGTTATCTAAAACCATTAAAAAAAATACTTAATATAATATAAAATAAATTATTGTTAAATGAAATCAAATTAATGTAAAAATTAAAAACAAAAAAAACACACAACAAAATTTAAAAAAATACAACTATTAATAAAAACTATAATAATATCCCTATGATACTAAAACAACACTGAGATGCAAGCAAAATCTAACACTTTTAAAATTTTAGTAACAGCCAATTTAAAAAAGAGGCAAAAAGCATGTGACAATTATTTGGACATTGTTTTGGGGATTGAAACCATTTTTTACTGCATGGCTCAAAAATAGTAAGACTGAATGCTTTCTTGCCTCATAAGTTGGTTGTATTTGGCGAGACGCTCAGATCTACAAGGAGCACCTGTCTTTATCTGAAAGATAAGAGAGAGAAAGAGTTAAAGCTTGTCAGATCAATCAAACTTAATGATTTGATTAAGACAGTTTTGTAAAGCATACTATATATGTATATGTATCCTCTTTGTACATAATGGTAACATAATGTGTACCTGTCCAGTGCAGAGTCCCACCACTAGATCAGCGATGAAAGTGTCTTCTGTCTCTCCTGAGCGATGGCTGACCATCACGCCCCATCCGTTGGCCTGAGCGAGCTTACATCTGAGGGATACACAATTCAGAATGAGAAGATTAGGAGCTGGAAACACAGGGGCATGATTTACAGATTGACATGTGTACGGTTACTCACGCCTGGATGGCCTCTGTGACGGTGCCGATCTGGTTGACCTTCAGGAGCAGACAGTTGCATGCGCGGTCTTCCGCAGCCTTCTCTATCCTCTTTGGGTTTGTCACGGTCAGGTCGTCGCCAACAATCTGGATCCCCATGGAGCCCGTCATGTTAGTCCAAGCTGGCCAGTCGTCCTGATCAAACGGGTCCTCAATGGACACCACTGGAGATTAAGATGGGAACAAAAGAGGAATGAATACTTTTATTTAGCAAGAATGCATTCAATTGATCAAAAGTGACAGTAAAAACAATTATAATGTTACAAAATAGTTTTATTTCAAATAAATGCTGTTCTGATTAACTTTTTATTCATCAAAGAATCCTGAAAAAATGCATCATGGTTTCTTGAGCAGCAAATGTGACCCTGGACCACAAAACCAGTCATAAGTGTCAATTTTTCAAAATTGAGATTTCTACATCATCTGAAAGCTGAATAAATAAGCTTTCCATTGATGTATGGTTTGTTAGGATAGGACAATATTTGGTCGAGATACAACTATTTGAAAATCTGGAATCTGAGGGTGCAAAAAAATCAAAATACTGAGAAAATCGCCTTTAAAGTTGTCCAAATGATGTTCTTAGACATGCATATTATTGATCAAAAATTCAGTTTTGATATATTTACAGTAGGAAATTCACTAAATATCTTCATGGAACATGATCATTACATAATATCCTGATGATTTTTGGCATAAAAGAAAAATGGATAATTTTGACCCATACAATGTATTTTTGGCTATTGCTACCAATATACCCCAGCGACTTAAGACTGGTTTTGTGCTCCAGGGTCACAAATCATTATATTAGAATGATTTCTGAAGGATCATGTGACACTGAAGACTGGAGTAATGATGCTGAAAATTTAGCTTTACATCACAGGAATTAAATACGTTTCAAAATATATTCAAATAGAAAACAGTTATTTTAAATTGAAATAATATTTCACAATTTCACTGTATTTTTGATCAGTCAAATGTACCGTTGGTGAGCATATGAGACTTCTTTTAAAAACATAAAAAAAAACTTTTGAGCAGTACTGTACGTGAAAGTTATCATATAGGCTATGTAACTTTGCAAAGACAAGGTTGATAAATAGTTATATTCCTATTCTCATGCTAACTAGTTTAATTTTTAAGTGTTAGTGAATGGTGGGATAATTAATTGTATTTTAATAATAATAATAAAATTCATTTCAATAACGACAGTTGTCCCTAAATTTTCGGTGTAGGTGCATTACTGTAAAAACAAGCAAAGTAAATGAAAAAATACATGATTTATTACTGAATTTAAGGAGAATTTGCAAGGTAGTTTCCTTTATATAAACGCAAAGTTGCTATATTAACATTTTGGGCCAGATTTACTAAGCGGGGCAAATTAGCGCTAGAGCGCAATTCCATAAGACTGCTGATGGGAGGGGAAAATTCTGTGTGTGATTTATTAACAATGCGCACATTAAAGAACACAGACGCAGCCAGATCATTTCCATAATGACCAGCGCAATCTACCAAGAGCAGCGCAAATTACTGCCTGCTTTAAGACATGCTTTTTGGGGGCGTTAAATAATGGCGCGAATACCAGTAATTTGATGAGCGCAAAAGATAGTAAATCACGTTACGTGATTTATTTTAATACACTCCTCCCATAAATTTTGCATCTTAGAGAGAAACTCCTACAAATGCATATTCAAAAAGATCAGGTGCAAAAATAACTGTGTCCACGCCTTTTCTTCACTGCGCCTCTTTAGTAAATCCTGACAGTACTATTTTAACGCCAAAAGACGGTTTGTGCTGGCACAAGCTGTTAGTGAATCTGACCAATAAACTTCAAAATTCCTTTATATCTTATTTTATTTCCAATTTACCTGGATAATCGTTGACAAATGTCTGGTAGATCTCTAACAGCTCATCGCTGGTGATGTGTCTGTCTGGGTTTGGAGGAGACTTGAAGTCAAGGTCGTACTTGCCGTCACGGTAGAACTCAGAGGCGGCTACATCCATCCCGATCACGATTTTATCTGTGAACCCGGCCTTGTCTATGGCCGTCTTTATCAGCTCAAGTGCTGTGGAGGCGTGATAGAGAAGCCAGTAATGGATAAATTCATTATGATGAAATTGGATCACACACTCAGACAAGGCGATAAAGCGTTTCTAGAAACACACCTTCACTGTTCTCCAGGATGTTTGGAGCGAAGCCTCCCTCATCACCGACGTTGGTGGCGTCTTGGCCGTACTTCTCCTTGATGACACCCTTCAGCGTCTGGTAGAGTTCTGCTCCGACGCGCAGGGCGTCACGGAAGGACTCCGCTCCCACAGGAAGCACCATGAATTCCTGCATGGCAAGCTTGTTTCCAGCATGGGAGCCTCCGTTGATGACATTAAAGGCCTGAGGAATGGATAGAGAAGATGTGCTTAGTCAGTCTATTTCCCTAGATAATCAAGAGAAAATACCTACAGATGTGAATCGTGATGTTGCGAACTGAAGTCATGCAGTTGAGTAATGAGTTTTCTTACAGGAACTGGCAGCACTAGTTCTGTGTTTCCTGCCAGATCAGCAATATGACGATACAGAGGGACGCCTTTTTCTGCCGCACCGGCCTTGCAGATGGCCAGAGACACTCCCAGGATGGCATTAGCACCAAACTGAGCTGTAGATATGATGGACAGATTTAAAATGAAGATTGTATTTAATTATCTCATTTTTATGTGATTTATATGCCAGTTTCATTGTATAAGAAATATTTTTTCCATATACAATCTTGTAACAGTATTAGAAAATAGTAAAAAAAAAAAAAAAAAAAATTGTATTTTCAACTAAACAGAAGTTTGGGATCAGGAAAGCGCTTTTTTTTTTTTTTAAATAAATGAATA
>JAFVLL020018936.1:0-41537 GCA_021397915.2 Tor tambroides
CCCACTTTCAATTGTTTTACTTCAATGATAGGTTGGAATTTTGTGAATTTTTTGAATAAAAGATAAAAAGGATAAACAATGCAGATTTATTTTCACAGATGCCTTTGCTCATATTTACCAAGGGTGCCAATATTAGTGGAGGGCACTGTACATATAGCATGCTGCACCAAACATAAGTCATAAGGGGACTCAGCCCATTGCAAGAGTTCCGCCAGTAGTGGGCATTCATGCAATGTAATCAATGATGTACATCCAAGTAAACGAGACAGAGAGAGGTTTGTGAGTGAAGGGCATAAAAAATGGACTGAAACGCAGCCCATGGTCAGCATTTCTACCCTTTACAATCAAGTGATCATCGAATATTTATGTGCGTGTATGACAGCTACTGACAACCTAAGCACAAGCTCCACTCTTCACCACAACGGTAACCAAAAACAAAACAAAACAAAACAAAAAACAAACCAAAAAACCCCTATCATTTTATATTGTCTAAACTCTTTGAAATGTTCAAAATAACTAAACATTAAACACTTAAACTCTAACAGGTCTTTCCATTTTCATAAAAATATAGAAAACACAACTCTGCACAAAGACACCAGTTTGAACAGCAACAGCACAAGTTGGATCAAAAGTAAATATGTTCTGGGAACATTCACAGAATATGTCAAATGTGATTTCATTAAATTAGCATGAATTTTACTCATCAGTACAATTAACTTAATCAGCACTCTTGGAATGCCACTTAGCCAATGATATTAGAAAATAAGAATGAACTGTTGTATAATATCTAGTCCTAGCACACTCACTGTCTAAAGGTCTTTGCACCCTGAGTCCGAAATTTTCATCCAAAATTTTTGCGTGTTAAAAAATAAATACGACCTCACGGTGTGTCAATCAATTTGACACTTTGTGTCAATGTTTATACACTGCCTCTGAAACTTTAGTCGGTCATAAAAAAAATTTGGATGGGGGTTGATTTTCTGCATTTTTGGCTTCCATAGCAAGCATTTTGACTCAGTGTGCAAGGTTTCTGTGCATGACAATGATGAATATGAAAAAACACATACAAAAATTTTGGACTCAGTTTGTAAAGACTTAAATGATGCTGGTGGGAAAAGATCAATTCTAAGAAAGTTATTACTGTACATTTTGATTGAAGATTATTGAAACTGTAAAAAATAACACACATTTTTTCCTAGGAATAGCACGCATTGATAAATCCCAGAATAGAAATGCAGCAGGAAAGTGCATTAAAAATTAAATATAAAGTCAGTTTTGATTTTATGTTAACATTAAAGCAACAGCTTTGCTAAAGCTTTCATCAAGGGTCTCTTTTTTAAAAGACAGGACGAGATCTGGGTAATACTCGACAATGTTTTGAGAGCTGCTGATGTGTAGGTCTTATTAAACATGATATCATTGACCTTTACGTGCGCCAAGACATTTCCTGCGGCAAAACCAAGCAAAGGCCTCAGCGGAGAGAAAGGATGTGCTCAGTGTGGAAGATGTGTACCGTTACGGGGGGTTGTCTTTATATGCCGGGCTGCTGTCACACATAAGTGTTTTGACCCGTGTCACTTGTATTATGGGCCTAGAGTGTTACACCAGACCTTTTTTAGGCCTTTAATTGTTTATCACATGAATAACACCGATTCCTATTTATAATAAAGGTGCCTCAGTAACGCAGTCCTTTTAATAATGGCTTTGAACAAAGAAGCTGTAGTTGTCTTACACCGTATCCCATGGATATCAAGGCAATGAATATCTCTAGGTTTTAGTCACTTCTTCATTTTAGCATTATTCAGTGTGTCATCTGCATTCTCAGGCTTTGCAGACACAGTTATAAATTAGATCGGGGAGCTGGTGGCAGTAGACCGGTCACTCAAGTACAGCGCAGCAGTGCCCTGTCTACGGCTATAGGGACCTAATGTGATTTAATAAAGACTTCTATTGAGGCAAGGAGCTTGATATTTCAAGCAGAGCTATGATGTCCAAAGCGCTGTGACTGTTATGAACTTTTATGACCTCGTGTGAGGGTATAGACGTCCTGGGTGTTGTTTTATGTGACCTTGAGCTCTGGGCTGTATATCCAATTCATTTCAGTTTCCCCATTAAACATCACTCTTATGGGACACCGGCTCACAGTCACCATGTTTTATCATTACATTATTTAACCCACAACAAGCCAAAAGCAATCAATTCATCAATACATTACAGTGTAGATTAATCATTAGTCTTACATCGTGCAGTGCTCAAGACTGTGACTAAAAATGAAAATGCAACAGAAATATAAATTTGTATGTGTCTATTGATGGTTTCAGATATTGTCTTGTTTGAAGTCATGCTAGTATTTCCTGCCCATAAATGAACACAGCTTGACCAATTCACAAACATAGATGCTTTTAAACATTGTTTTTAATGAGCTATACAACAATATTCATGAAATAGCCTCAAATTCGCTTGTAGTTTGAATCAGACTTATACTGCCCATTCACTACACTGACTTTCGAAGCTGTCATATTGCAATTCTTTTCACATTACAAAACTGTCTGTCCTTGTCAATGTCAGTTCGAGTCAAATCACATTCCACATTACAGGATTTGGATCACACACAGATGTAGACATTTAACATGCTAAATATCCCTCGGTGCAGTGGCGCTTAATTTCCACAGGTCGTGTCTTTGACGGTTCACAGATAGTGATTGTCACTCATGCGAGCACTACTGAGTTCACAACTGACTCCGTTACTGAAATGTAAGCCAGTATTTGTGTACAATTTGAAATACAGGAACTGTTACTGTATTGGATATCTTATAAAGTAACATATCTTATAAAAAGGCATGTGGTTTTTTTCTGTGGCCATTTAGTACTATTGTATTTAGAATTACAGTAGGCTAATATTTTCCCAGAATGCATTGAAAATCTACAGTAACATACTGTATACAGTAGGAAACTGCTGAGAATACAGTTGAATACTGAATACAATACTGTGAAAACAACAAAATTCACATTAACATACTGTATGCAAATTGTACAATAGTGAACTGTTGGTCATACAGTGCTTTACTGTGAAAACAACAAAAATTATTTACAGTGAATGTTTTCAAAAGGTTAGCACAAAAAATTATTTATACATAGTTCATGGAACATTTTTCTGAAACATTTTAGTTGGAATTTTTTTTTTTTATAGCTGAAATATAAAATTTTATAGCTTTTATAGCATTTTAGCTGAAAATCATTTTTTTAAACAGATGGTTCAGAGGTTTATTAGTTTCAGATGATTGCTAAAAATA
The DNA here is from genome assembly GCA_021397915.2 of Tor tambroides. NCBI lineage: Eukaryota > Metazoa > Chordata > Actinopteri > Cypriniformes > Cyprinidae > Tor > Tor tambroides. The sequence continues at coordinate 3,294 of JAFVLL020018936.1, forward strand.
ACAAGATGGAACATTCCCTAAATGCTTTTTTTTATGCTTTCATATATATTTTTGTTAGCTGAATTTATGGACTAGATGTTTATATTAGAACATACAATTTTTTTTTATTGTATTAAGTTTAAAATGTTATTCTAAAATGTTAATAAGAATATTCTCAGTAAAAATTATTTAAAATAATTTGATGAACTACATAAACATATTATTTCATAATAAACATTAATTATTATAAACAACCATCTTTATTAGGCAATTCTGTAATTTGTCAACAATTTTTTAGGAGAAAATTGTTATCTTGTCATATTTTTTTATTTTACGCCCTGATAGTGTATGACTTGTAATCCATATAGCGACCGCCTTTGTGCATGTAATAAATTGATATCCCTGAGTGCATTGTTATGTAGCATTAACTATAGACTGTAAATCATCGCTGACCTCCACCGCATAAAAGGTTAAGAGGATTTTACTTGTCCAGATGTCGATAGCTAAAACAAGCAGCTGGGAGAGTAACTGTGGGTGAGCAGATTTAGGTGATAAACTCTGTGTGGAGTCAGAGGTCCATTGACTTGGACGGAGGGGGCAGTAATTCTCTAGCTGCTGGTGCAATAGCCTGTGTGTGCCCACCAGATGATGGAGACTAACTTGGGGATCCTTTGATGTGGAAGGTCACTGTAAAAGTCCTCATTAAATAGAGTTTTATTTGCCTCCCAGCTGCCCGTCTCCCACCTCGCTAACCTCTGCCACTGTGTTCCATTTGCATGATAGTGCTACTTTCTATCTGCGGTGCACACTATCAATAGCTTCCTCTCCTGGAGTGTCTTGTTACCTGGGCATTCATTGAGATAGCCTCAAGATAGAGGCTTTGTTGCTGTCTCTTTGAACCATGTTCATCATCTCAATGATGAGTCAAAGAACCCCTGGGTGAGGTACTGTATATGTGAATTGAACTGCAGATTTTCTTGAGGTTCGGATATATAGAGAGGTATATGTGTGGACTGGTAATTGTTGGTTTGTAGTTGGTGCTGCAAGGAGGGAGATGATTTGGACTGCATGAAAGGCCATGTGGTAAAATTACATACTGTGACTGTTTATGTAATGTGACAAATTGCTATATTTACCAAGAGAAATGCTTTGGAGCAGTATGTTCAAAGTGGACAATAAGCAAGGTTTTATATACGAACTTCGTGATCAGAGTGAAAATGGTGGCACGTCACCAGCTGCGTGTGGAAATGGGGAATTTGTGGGTCATTCAGAGCTTTGAATGTTGTCATTTAAGGGGCAAGTATTATGCTTTTTTACCTTTCCTTTAGTGTGCAATATAGATGTTGGTGCATTTAAACAATCTGTAGAGTTACAAAGCACAAAGTTCATGCCGAAGGCAGTTAATCAGAAAACACTTGCCTAATCAGAAAACACTTGTTACACATTTGCATAACCCTTACGAAAAAGAAGTTTATTCAAGTGTGCTATTAGTATACTTCTTTTAAACTTAAAAATAGGAAAGTATACTTTTAGTCTACTTTTTATGTACCTCTCAGAAATGGGCTTTATATATTTCTCAGAAATATACTTAAAATGACATTTAAGTATACCTGACTTATACATTGAAAAAGTCTAAATATATTTGAGCTATACTTGTGCTCCTAGAATCCGGCTTTTCATTGTTACAGTATATGTTAGGGGGCGCTAGTACACATCTTCTGTACAGAATTTCCAAAAAAAAAACACAAGTGAAGAAGAAACCGAACCAACAGATGCTTCCACATGTAATCTAACACGACCATCAGACATAAAACAGCATCAAAACTGTATACTGATATTTGTATACTTACTTCATAAAGTATACTTACAAACAGGGTTTGAATTTAACACCTGCCAACCCGCCAAATGCGGGTAAAAATCAGCTATGGCGGGTAACGCTGTCAAATCACTAGCCAATTTGGCGGGATACTTTTCGTAAGTTATGTTAACTCATTAATTTCTTGGGGAAGTTTATGCAAGCCAAATCTGCACAGGTTTAGCGCAAATACTGAACTCGTGAGACATTGACATTATGGAGTATATTGCAAAAACCACCTACAGAGGATCACTGAATGAAAATAAATTTGTTATTATTATAATTGACTAATTAAATATAAGAATTTGACTCAAAAGATGATGCACACTTTTAGAAAAAATGGCTTTATAAAGGTAAAATATGCCCATAAAATGTAAAAATCAATTTAAACTTATTGGAAAAGATTAATTTCTATCACTGCTGTGAACTGACCACACATAATATGAAGAATATCAAAAACTTTAGGAGTCAGCTGTCCATGGCAGTCCTTAAGATACCAGCAGAATAACACTCAGCAAAATATTGTCAAATCATCTTTATCGATAAAATCCCAGAAAATACTGAGATATTATTTTTTGTCAATATCGCACACCCCTAGTACTGACACAAAATGATTTTCAACTATTGCTTTGTCATGTCCAGTGTAGACAGCCTCAAGCTGTTGGTTTAATTGTTTTTTCCTTTTTTTTTTTTGGCTAGTAGAAGTTATGACTGGCCGGTAACTTAAAAATTTAGTAGCCAAATTGGCTGGTGAGTGAAAAAGTTAATTTCAATCCCTGCTTACAAATATACTTGAACTTTACTTAAGTATACTTAATAAAATAAACTTGAAATATACTACCTTTTGGTAAGGGAATGCCCAACTACAGGTTGCTTTGGCCTGTCCTCAAAGAAAAGTTGGGTAAGTGATTTCACTATGTCGAGGAGACACTGTTTCTTTGCTGTGAAAAAAAAACTGAAAAATTGAATGAACTTCCAATACTGATACCATAGTTCCCATAGACATAATACTGTTTACAGCTGCTCATGAAGCCTCAGGAGCCAGTACCTGATTATGGCAAGGGCCGTTACATTTCTGAAAGATGTTCTAAGCGATTGACCAAACAGAACAGACTGGGTCAGCTAACCAATCAGAGCACACGGTGGTTTTCGGAAAGGCGGGCTTCAAAGAGAAAGGAGCTGCAGCAATGTACAGAATGATGCTTTTTTTGAACTTCAAATTATGTAAATGTATTCTACCCCCAAAATGAAATCATGAACTTGTAAATGAGCATAATTGAGCACCAAGTATTTCTATACTGGGTATGCAAGACTTTGAGAAAAATGAGAGTAGTGCTCCCAACATGAAAGGAGACGTTGTGCTTGTGGGGAACTGGGTTTGAGTCCAGCCCGGTTTATATCCTAGTCCTGTTCCGCCTCTTTTTCCTTCCATATGGTTTTCCACTATCACATCTGATAAAGGCAAAGAGCCAAAAATAAAAATAATCACTGAGTGATTTTCACAATGTCAAGAAAATTAACAAGATGAAAATAAAGAGCTAAAGTTAGCCATTGCTCAGTGAGGGATTGACAATTTGCTTATATGAGGGTGCTGATTTGAATTTATTTGTGATATTTTTACCCGTCTTTTTAAATGTTGTCACATTCCAAAATGATCACATCAATTTCTGTGACTTAAATAAATTAAGGTGATTGAATGGCAGAGTTTTTAGATTGAACAATCCATCATATCTAGTACATTGTAATATTTGTGTAGGTTAAAAATTATGTCATATATAAATAAAGATGTCAAGGAATGGCATTTGTTAGTTAAAACTAAAAGGAAAATGACACTGGAGACCCGATAAAGAAATTAATTGATTTAAACTAAAAATAGGAAAGTCTACTTTTAGTCTACTTTTTATGTACTTCTCAAAAATGAGCTTTATGTACTTTTCAGAAATATACTTAAAATGACATTTAAGTATACTTGACTTATACTTTGAAAAAGTCTAAATATATTTCAGCTATACTTGTGCTCCTAGAATCCGTGTTTTCATTGTTATACGTTAGGGGGCGCTAGTACACATCTTCTGTACAGAATTTCCAAAAAAAAAAAAAAAAAAAACACTAGTGAAGAAGAAACCAAAACAACAGATGCTTCCAAATGTAATCTAACACGATCATCAGACAAAACAGCATCAAAACTGTGTAACGTTATGGAATAAAATGTCGACCAATGAAGAGGTAATAATGACTGTCAATCTTTGGGGTGTTGATCGACTCCATCTATGTTTTGACTATTCAGAATCTAATTCATAGTCTTTTTTCAGCTTTTTGTTCAAAATGTTATTTTTTTATTTATGAAACTTACCCACATTCAAGTTTTTTTAAAAAAAAAAAAAAAAGAATACATGAAGCTTAAATAAAATGTTTTTGTTTACAAGCAGATACCCTGTTCTTTCTTTTGATGTTTTGTATGTTCAGATATTCATATGACAAAATATATACAAATTAATACCTAAATAGGGACATAGTAGTATACTTAAAGAAAACCTCCGAGTATACTTGCAGTATAAAACTACTAAACTAGTAGTTTACTGAGACTATACTTCAAAGTGTACTAAAAATGTTACTACTACAAGTATTTAATTAGTAAACTATCAGTACCTTTAAGTTCACTTTTAGTAAAATTGCAGTAGAAGCTAAAAACAGTGATGTAAAGTAGTTGTGTACTCAAAGTTTACTACTGTTATCCTTAAAGTATACTTAAAATTATACATTTATATACTAGAAAGTGGACCAATTTAGTCCCAAGGAGTATTGAAATAGTACACTTACAAGTATACTACTAGTACATTGATATTTGTATATTTACTACATAAAGTATACTTACAAATATACTTAAACTTTACTTAAGTATACTTAATAAAATAAACGAAGTATACTACTTTTTTGTAAGGGATTCCATGTTTGTTTATTAAAAAGGAAATAAAATGAAGACACTCCTGGAATATCTGCTAATTTGTTGCCAGTTTTTCCATGTTAAAACAAACCTAAAATGATCTTGAATTCACAGCTGTGTTGTTGTTCATAAAAAACAAACAAACAAACAAAAAACAACAACTGAGTAATGTTATTTACATTTTAAAAAAAATGTGAGTTCAACATTTTACTCAATATATTAAGATTTTACTCAATACACTAATATGTTTCTGAGTTCTGTATGCTCAGATATAAAACAAGTTTTCAAAAATGTATCTTTTTATTAGCCTTATTCTCATCCTCAATTCTGGACTAACATAAATATCGCTTTTTAAAAGAGAGCTCGAGTAATTGCAGAAAAATATAGAGCAATAGCAGTGTTAAGTTAGCATGAAGCAATGAAACACCCTGTAGCCTTAAACTGAAACTCTGACCATATACAAGTAAAGGCCAGGGGCAGTAAATGCTCATGACAAGCCTGCATGACTCCACATGACTGAACTTCTTAGACTGTTGTACCTACAGTTAAATACCTACTTCACAGACCCCTGACCTGCTCTCACAAAGACTCTGCGTTTCTTCAAAGTTATTTTCTTACTCACTGAATTTGTCGAAGCTAACATTCAAAGAGTGACCTGCAGCTTTTGATCATTACATTGTGTACAGCCATTTTTTTTTCCTTTTGAACTTACATGAAACTTTTCCACAATGGGATTACTGTGCTTGCAGTTTATGTTCCTCTTTATAAGGCCAATGCAGTCTTAGTGCAAACCTGTGTGCATGTGAATCATCTGTGGAATAGTTGCTTTTCTTAAGCTGTGAAGGTTACTGTAATTATCTGCTCCTAAATGATAATTATTATAATGTCTATAAAAAAACGAAGGGATTAAACACAACACAGGGATTATAAGGGATGAGGCAATTATGGAAAACGTGTCCCAGACTCAAAGTGAGGTCCAGTGTGCAATTATTTGTACCTGTTTTATCAGGCATCAGGTTCAGGAGGAGCAGAGGGATGATTAAGCTCAGCCAATCACAGCTGCTCTGTGTAGTTCTGGTCAACTCGCGGGTTGTAATGTTTCTTTCGCTGAAAAAAGACGTTTTTTTTCTACAAGCTGTAAAACGCCTCTGGCTGATTCCTGAGAATGAAAATGCACAACTCTCTGATACCCAATCTAAGATTGAGAATTTCCCTAATCATCTCATTCATGCTTATTTGAACTAATTTGAGATCATTTCACTAATAAGTGTAAATTATTGCTGTCTTTTATATATGTAAGCTACACTGCTGCATATACCCGGCATCAGATTCTCATTAATGCCGTCAAAGCTCGTTCTATCCTGTGAATAAAGTATTCTATCAGTCAGCGCAGCCTGCAGAGAGAGTATTATGAAGTGCCATGCCACATAATGAAATGTATCCAAACACACAAGCAGTCATTTCAAAGTGAAGCCTTGAGACTGTCACCACCGAATCGCCCTGATTGTGTTTCCTGCGGTAACGAGGCGAGCTGGGAGTGATCGTGATCTAATGGAGCGTGATTGAATGAGAAATAATTGAATTATGAGGGGACAAATCTTCACAGCTGAGAAAATGAATCAAGGCGAAGCGTCTCAGCTGTTGACTGATGAGCAAAACTGTTTAGAGCTGTTTATGTGCGCTTCTGCCTCTTTTGACAGATGCAACTTGACTCAATCCCTCCAATCCCTCTCAAAAACCGAGAAAAGTCGACCAGAAAGGCTTTGCATATTGAGGTGCCTCTTCAACTTCTGATTAGTCTCATGAAGACCAGACTCTATTACATGAAAAGTCACTTCATTCAGTGATCCCTTTACAGAGTGCAGTGGCATTAATACACTTCCCACAGCATGCTCTTTAGAGACTAATACCTTGTTGATCTAGGCTTGTTCAATAAGATCAGTAGCTGAAGAGAAGGCTTTGTGCATTATCACATCGCCCCCTCAGTTACCTGGCCTTCGACAGCTTTCATTATTCTATAACATCAATGAAAAAGAATAAGTCAGCAGGGTCCAAAACAATAATGCTAAATTTTAATTTAATTTTAAGGATGTAGAATGACAATGGAATTAACTTAATTCAATGAATTGCAGTAAGTGTAGTTTTCAATTATACATTTACTTTCTCCCATAATTGCCTTGAAACATGGTATCCTACAACATGAGGTATTATTTTATGCAATATGAATAATCAGTGTTTTAAATTTTTCTGTGATCTGTATATAGTTCAATAAATTATTCAGTTGGAGTCAAACATTAATATACATCAATATATTATTTTTCTTTGTAAGTTTTGTAAAGTTGCCTAAAAATGTGGATGGCAGTTTGTGGTGTTATATGACTAAAATATGTGTTAATTAAAATTAAAAGCTGTGTTACTTCAAAAGTATTGAACGCAAAGGATAAATGTGTAAGCAGTTGAGAAAAATTAGAAAAAAATAATCTAGAATCACAATAATGAATCGTGGTTATATCTCAACACTCCTACTTTTCTGTTTATGAAAAGAATAACTTTTAGCTGTCATAATTACAGCAGAAACACCAGAGGGCTTTTGGAAATTTTGTGTTGGGGCCCTTAAAGTCAAAAAGGTTGAGAAGCATTGCTCTAGATGGAGTGTTGGGGAATAGGTAGCAATTAATGATGTAACTATTTAAGCTTTGTCGCTAAATGTTTTAGACTAATTAATTTCCACGACTGTGTATAATTTCTTTTTAAAATCACAATTCAGTGAATGTCACTGCAATTAAAATTCCAACTTGATCTTCCATTAAAATTCCAACTCATGAATTGAAAGAGAGCCAGTTCTTAAATTCCAAATTTTGTTGCTCCACACACTGCTGCTGACTTATAATAAACACTCATTAGAAAAGAGGGCTGATGCATGATAAGTGGAGCAATCTGCACACGCCCCGCAGGAGATGAAACTGTAGACGCACAAAGGCGCCCATCTTAAAATCCGCCCTCTCCCTCTGTGCATCTCCTGATCAATAGAGGAGAGAGATGTGTGCGGTTCGGGGGGCGGGTCACCGAGTTGGTGCCCCAGTGTTGGTAACATCTGCTACCCTTCAGTAAGAGCCTGATTGATTGAAGACACGGTCAGTCTCCAGAGGAAGGCCAGAGCGACTGCGAAGCCAAAGAGAAAGCATTGAGATAACCGAAAAGAGCAGTGACAGTTTTGTTCTCCTCCTTTTAAACCATGGGAGGAGACTGATGCAATTTTCTGGCTTTTGAGAGCCAGTAGAGTTGGGTTGGGGTTTATTGTGTTCTGCCTGTCTCTCCATTCACTCCTCAGACACTGACGAGCATCGTGTGAATGTCCCCCTCCCCCAGCCACTGAAGGAAACGGAGGAGAAGCGAATCGTCATTTAATTATGAAGTTTAATACACTCAATCTGAAGGGAATACTTTCCTTTGGCCAGTTCATTTCTCTGCTTGACACAAATTAACACATCTTTTAAATATTTTCGCACTTATTACTTTATGTCACCTTTGGTGTTTGGTGCTGTTGAAGTGGAATGCTAGCGACGAAGCTGTTTTTAGGCTCCTTCGCTTATTCTGTTTTTTTTATTGTGTTGTTGTGTGACTACGGTCCGTAATAATAACCATATGGGTCGACAGGCCGTATGAGCGAATGAACGAAACATCTGCACCAAGGTTAATAGTTTTTGTCAATGTGAACCATATAATTTTCAGAAAACAGCAAATTATCATGATCCAGCGTAGCAAGTGTGAAAACCGAGCACAATAGAGCATACGTGTGGTCGAAATGTGTTCTTCCAGGAATACATAAGCACTGCCTCCCTATTATCAGTCAAGAATGTGGGGTAATTTATACTGCCTGTGAGCAGGAATTGAAGAAAAGAGATAATTGATTGACATGGCAGACATCGTTACACCCATTACCTGTTCTGAAATACTGGGCTGCCTCTCAATGGAGTCTCATTGTCCCAGTGCAGGCTCACTCCATGGACTAATACGAGCCTCACGTCAGGAAGCTCGAAGTAGCCCGGCAAGGGAACTGCGGTAACCACACTGATACAAAAGAAGCATTATTTTCACTCTGTTGCTTAACCTCGGAGACACAGGGTTTCCATGGTGCCGTATGCTTCTGGTGTGGTGCTCTAGTGGGGGGCACATGCCAAACACAAGTGGACTTAAACAGAGATGGAGTGAAGCTAAAACAAAAGCACTTGACGCTGGCGTAGGAGATGCTTTGTTAAACTGGCTTAAATTCAATTATGCCATTTTTAATTCTCGATATATTGCAGTAGCAATATTTTCTGTCCTACATTTGTCAACATCTATTACACCTCTAGGAGAAAGCATCAGTTGTTGATGGATCAGTTATTTCCAGTGTCATCAACTGAACTCTCAAGATATCAGGCTTTACATGCTTTAAAGGCACAGTTCACCCACAAATGAAAATGGTCTCACTCTCATGTCATTACAAACATTTATGGATTGCTTCTGTGGAACACAAAAGCACAAGTGTTGTGTTGCACATAAGAAAGAGAGTCATATAGTTTTGGAACGACATGAGGGTGAGTAAATGACAAAATTTTCATTTTTGAATGAACTACACTCATTGCTTTGAGTGCAGAGATGATCTTCTAGAAGACTAATCTATCATCAGAGAGATGCCAAAATGACCAAGGTGGCAGGCCCCATGTGTCCATTAGAGGAGACAAATATACCCACCTTACCCATCCATTCATCCATGCATTCTTCCATCTAACCATCGATCTTTCCATCCACCCATCCATCCAGTCATTAGTAATCATTATTCAGTTTTATCAAACAGTCTGACCTGGGTTTAGCAATATTTTTAATTAACTATTGGTAAACAAAGCTAAAGGTTTATTCACTCATCTGGTGTGAATATTCTCTGTGAACAATAGTTTGAAAGAAATCGAAACAATGGATTTGTATCAACTTATTCACACTAGAGACGAAATTTGATAGAACAGGGTTAAAAACCAATTTACCAATAAAATACAATACCACTGGAGTTAGTAAGATTAAACAAAAAAAAAACTTTATTTTAGCAAGAACACATTAAACTGATAAAAATTGACAATTTGTTTGTCAAACATTTATATTGTTAAAAGATTTCCATTTCAAATAAATGATGTTCTTTCAAACTTTCTGTTCATCAAAGAATCCTGAAAAAGGAACAGTTTTTCACAAAAAATTAAGCAATTGTTTTCGACATTGATAATAAAAAATGTTTCTTGAGCATCAAATCAGCATATTAGAATGATTTCTGAAGGACCACGTGACACTAAAGACTCTTGTCTCCAAAAATTTTTTTGAAAAGTAGTGTACATTTGTGCTTACATTTAGTCATTTAGCAGATACATTTATCTAAATGAAGAACATTAAGAAACATCACAAGCAATTTATGGTAAAACAGCCAATAATTCTCTCAGTACAACAAATGGCAAGTTTTAAGTGCAAGCTAAAGTAGTACAGAGGCTGGACATTAAAATATAGGAGAGAAAAGAAAGAATAAAAGAGATTTCTAATAGAGTTTATTTATAAGATGTACCTTGGATTATGGTGGTGGTTTAACTTAAGTGCTCACAGAGGTTGTGTGCTTTCAGCTGTTTCTTGTGATGGTCTCAGTCGACTGGGTGGAGGTTGGAAACTCGTTCTACCACAGAGTGAAGGTTCTGGAAAGCCACTTTCACACGCTCAAGTTGGGAAAAGCATTCGTTGGAGTGAGGGAGCTGTTTCGGTGCCACTCTTGAAACACCAATGTTGATGCTATAAAACAACACTGGATGACCGTCAAATGTGGAAAGCAAAATTGAATTAATTAATTAATTTTTTTAAATAATACCCCCAGCTTCCTGGCTGTCCTGGTTGGCTTTAGTGTTGTAAAATCCACATGTTGTCGACTGATGGGGTGGCTGGAATGGAGCTTTTGGGTCATCATGTGTCCAGAACTAATATTCCAGCTATTGATATTGTTGATCTGTGACAAGGCACAAGGAACATGTAAAAGCCATAAAGTGATATGAAAAGCAATTACAACATTGATTTTATATTACCATTCTTTTAAGGCAAATGTCCAATAAGTACATTTCTATGATTGTTGTTCAATTAAACCACATATGATTTCTGTTTGTGTGTAGTATCTTGCAATAAAGCGTGCATGCCTTTTCGCTTCACAAAGAAGTGAATAGAGTGATTTCGACAGTTTGTTTCACTACTTCTTTTTTCCTATTTTTTCCTTGATGAACTGAACTTTATTACTACAAACAGTTATCTTCTTCTAAAAATGTATGTCAGCTTATGTGGATGCTTTATATGGATCTTTTATAGGTTGCTCAAGAAGACAGAAGGCAGGGAATCTTTGCTCAAGAAGACAGAAGGCAAGTGTGTGCCTTTGGAGTGTGAATCGTGTTCTCCAGAACACCACTTCACCTTTGAGGCAACCCCTAAAAATGTTTTCTTAGCTTCTGTGCAGTCTTACAGTGCTCTGTGCACTCGCTGGCTCTACTTGTTAAATTGTGCACTTAAAGCAAATGCAATATCACAAGGCCGACACTTACTTGGATCGCAAACTCCCCCACACGTTGACAGTGTCCTTTAAAATCAAGGGCAACCTGTCGTTCTTTCTGTGAGTGTCACGCATTGCCACAACTGTACAGCAGCAAAAATGAAACCTTGGCTAAAGATTCTGCCTCTCTTGGTTTTAAACTTGCTCAGCTGTACCCTCACTTACGAGCTAGAGATCTGGTCTACTATGCGCTACTTCAAACGAACACTCTTCCCCTGCCTCAGCGCTTCTCAACTGTGGGATTAAATGCAAGAACATTGGACTCAGAGTAGCTCAGTGAAGCTCAGGGCTCTAGCTGTCACCCATGTTGGTTAATCCAGGGCAATGTGACACCGCAGAGTGTCCCACTGTAATTGAGGAGTTGTTGCATTTGTGTAGTTTTGACTGGCTCAGCACTGCTGTTGAAAGCATAGGTCTATTGATGGTGACATAAGCCAGCAACAGTTAATTAACTTTTTCATAAAGTAATGCTCGCAGCTGGATTAGAGGACTCTCTTCAATATGAAGTTTCTCTTATTTGTTTTAGGTCACAGAGGGATTGAGTCCAAGGAGCCTTGCAGCTATGTGACTTAAATCATACTGGAGAGGATGATAGACACAAGCACACTTTCTCATTGGAAGCTTTTTTTGGACATGTCGTAATTCCATTAAACAAACTTGATTCTTCTCTTTCTCAATGTCAGAAAAAAACTATCAGGCTTTTACATTTGAAGGAAGATTGAAATTTCAATTATTACAATAGGTACAGTAAATCTTTCTCTCTTTATGGAGAGAGGGTGGAAAAGACGAAATACAGTAGACTTCAGCATTAATGTAACTTTTTATTCAACCATGCCAATAAGCCATATCCATACTTAATGTAAAATTAAATGTCAAGTAATAATCTATGTCCGTAATATCCAATATGTCAAAATAAAAGAACAAAAATCATGCTTGAAGTTTTTAGATCCATGAGGGAGCAGAGTATGCAAATACACCCTGGCTAGTGGTGAGGGTGCAGAAGCACAGGCCACAAACAAAACATTTGCATATGTTTCTTATGATACACACTGCAGCTCATGTCCAAATGTTTGTCTTACTCTGTATATACATTTTAATATGGTTCCAGGCCCTGGATTCTATCTTGTACTTGCCTTTTGTACTCGAAAATATATTGTAATTCTTTTGCGTTATCAATATTTTAACTGTATTACTAAAAAATGTTTCTGACAAAAACTGGTTAGTTTGTATATTTCTTAAAAGTCAATGAAAATAGTTAAAATAAGCCAAAGCAAACACATAGGCCGAAGTCTGGTCTGGAGTATTTTATGTGAGTTGAGCGGTGAGACAGAATTTCCCTCTCTGCCCAAAGTGCCCTGTGCCCTCGATCCACTCCATGTTTTCCAGTTACTCTCCGTAAGAGAAACCCTGGTCTGAGCGATCATGCGGCGCAAGAAAAATGCAAAAGATTTAACTTTTAACTACCCGCTCCTCCTCACTATAGGAAAAAAATACACATCTCCTCTTTCATTGCAAGAGAGAAAATGCCAGCGCTCCAACTTAAAAAAAAAGGCTCCTCACTCCAGGCAAATCCGCTTCCTCTCAGCACCGCACACACTGAACAGTGACAAGCGGACTGATAAAAACAGTGAAACATCCCAGTGCTGCTTCCGAAACTGAAGGCAGTTGCCTGGCTGTCCAGTCATTCACTTCCCAGACAGTGTTTTGCGTATAAAGGTATCGCTTATGGAAAATGGTTTCAGACAGGCTTCCAAAGCACATTGTAATAGTCAAAAACAAGTGAGCTGTAGAGAAACCCAAGGTAACATTTAGTAGGTACAGGACTTTTTCTACGTATATGGCAGGTATAGATATAGATATACACACATACGTATTCACATATACATAACACATAAATAGGCTCCACTCTCAGAAATAAAGGTACAAAAGCTGTCACCTTTTTAAAAGGTACTAACATGTACACTGTACACACAAACACACACACTTGGAGTCTTATAACCAGTGAAATGATTTAATTCAATATATTCATAACCTTTGTCATCGGACAGGCGACGAGAATTAAATGATATTTTTTTCATTGTTTCAAATCATAGATAAAGTTTAGGTTTGTCAACTTGTTTTTCTCTTAAATATCTTGAAAAATGTAAATTCTTCGACCCACATCTCAAGAACACATAATCATCTTGATGAGGTTTTAATTTGGTCCCTCTCTGCACACGTTGGCCCCTCGGTGGCCCCCCTAGGATCCTACAATCGCCGCGGCACCTTGGATACGCTGACTGACATCGGCACCTCCCCTCAGTGCAACGTTTCCCTGATGAGCGATGCTCCTGTAGCACACTAACAGAGACTTGTCCATTTTGTCAGCCACTTTCACTAGAGACAATAAGTTGCGCGTAACCACTGTTTTCCCAGAGTTGTGGGGACTGAGGCTCCCGAGGCATGCTTCACGGATGGCCGACAGTGTTGTGGTCCCTTTGTGAGTCTCTCCACAGTGCTCTCCCCTGGCTGAGGTTCGCTGCAGCTGTGGCTTCTCAATAGGGCTTATTGTAGGCGCGCGGAGTGAGAGCGAGCAGCGCAGTGATTGAGCGGAACGGAGGGAAAGACGCCTGTAGTGCAGGGATGCTCCTGAATATGTTTCCTTCACTCACTCGGGAAGAGCGCGTCTAGAGCGGCTGCGACGTGACGGAATCCTTCTGCATTTTCACAAGAACGTTCACAATTTATAAACACGCGAAGGAACAGGAGGAAAAGGTGAGTCTGATTTATGCAGTGTTTGCTGAGGTGCAATACCGTACGGACTGAGTGTAGGCTATTTGCGGTGCACGTTTACACATTAGGAAGCTACAAAATCATTTTATTGCAAAAGTTGAGAAATGGCAATACTGTTGTGACATTATTTGTTATTATTTTTATGTATTTCAGGTTTTTTTTTTAAATTATCTATTTAATATAACGTACTTGCGTAAAAGTATGGCATACGATACAAGGGAAAGAGAAATATGAAACAAAAGAAGAACAATACAATTTGATATAACGTTAATAAATATATTGACGCGCTATGCACTTTCAGATATTGTCGAACAGTGTGGTCAGCATTAAGATTTTTAGCAGCCGCTCTGAAAGTTTTTCTCACTCCCTGTGATGTTTTAATATTCAGCGCTTTTCCCTCAGGATCATCTGTGATGTTCAGAAGTTAAGGTCTGGCAGTCAGCATATTAATCGAGTCGCTACGAAGTACAATTTCTCAGTCCTAAGAGCAATACTTGGGACCTTGCCAGGGACTCGCATTTGTGATGCAAATACTGTCGTCTGTAGTGTGACTGTGAAAGACTTTTTGATGTGAAAATACCTCAGAGAGAGTTAGAGGTTTTTGTTTTTATTTTTTTGTGTGTAGGCTAGTGTTGTACTAAAACAAGTGCGGATATCACAAGTACAGAGGTGCAGATTTTCCTCACACCTCCGTATCGATATCAAAAACCTCCCTGTCAGGACGCCACTGCAATGCCAACAACAGCACTGAGGCTCGTAGTAGAAACTTCGCTTGCAGTGTGAAGCCAGCGGCCGCTAGGTGGCGCTTTGAGTGAACTGTGAGGGCCAACTTGATGTGGCTTACATCCAAAAATGAGTTGTGGTTTTGGGTGTTTGCTTATCATTTGTGAGAGTGATTTTCAGTATTATTTATAGAATATATTTAGTTGTTCTTGTGTTGTTGCCTAATTCTATTCGTTATTTCCTGACTTTACATCTGTTTGGAGCCTATTTGCACTTTAGTTTGTGCCCATGCATAAACAGGGCTGTCGTCAGAGAGGATCACCAGTAATATTGTTCTGTAATATAGGGGTCTCAGTAAGATTTTACATGGTGTAGACTGTGGCTGCCTTGTTGTTTTTGGGCCCCAAAGAAAGATATGAAAATAGGACCCACTGTTGTGAAAATAGTAATTTTAGATATGAGATTGATGTAGTTTTGCCAAGTCATGCTGTACACTAAAAAAACAAACAAACAAACAACAAGTAACAAAACAAGTAACACATTAAATTAAACATGATTTTTTTAAGTAGAAATACTGAAACAGTATTTCCTGTAAAATGTACTTTTGTAATCTTTGTTTTATTTACAATTTAAAAAAATATTCCAGATAAGAAGAACAATATGCCTATGTTGGAAATTTATGATCTGCAAATTTTTCAGGGACCACCTCATGGGGTGGCCCACCCATAAAGATTTTGTTCCAGGCCTTTCGAATTTAAGTGACAGCTTTGTGCATAAACAAAGAACTTATTACAAAAATATTATATGAACAGGGTTTTTTTGGTGAAGCGTGTAATGAAACTCTGTAAGAAAATAGTCTTTTAATATATTATAAATGTATTCTTTATTAGAATTTTTCATCTTGGATGCTCATAGGCAGTCATATCCAGCCCAGATCCTTGCGTAATCTTGTCGTAGTCACCCTCAAGAGTCTGCACAGCGAAGGGCAGCCATAATAAGAAGGCCATATGCTACCAGTCCGCACTGTGCTGTGTTTGATGTCCAGATGCCAGGAGCCTTGCTTTGCTCTGTGTTGGAGCATACTGTCCCTGGTGAGTGCCACAATCGCTCTTGCACCGCAGGGGGGCTATGACTAAAGAGTGTGCTGAGATGGGTTTTTAGAGCTGAATCTCTGGCTGTGGCTGTGGGCGCTTTCTCACAGGGCGGTCTGTGCTGAAGCCTCAGCTCCTCTCGTCAGATGGCATGGGGGGCTAATGAGACTTCATCATCCTGTCCCAGACCATTTGGGCGATCTGTGCTGAACACAAAGTCCGGGGCCTCAGCCAAGCCCGGCAGCGAGCAGATTCGGGCGGGGAAAAATGTTAGTGGGGGGCTGGAAAGAGAAGAGGAACAAATATAGTACACTGATAGCATGGCATATAGTTACCATGTAACGTACAGTAAATCGGTTTTTATACATTGTTTGATTACTCTAAAATAACTGGTGAAAAATCGAATGAAAGCAAAAAGGGTTTGTGAAAGATCCCGATGCAAAACACACACAGATTTGAATGTTTAATAGTCAAGTCACATTTTTTATGTAGTGCCAATACAGATTGTTTCAAAGCAGCTTCACATTAATAAACAGGACAATAACGTGTTAATGTTGTGAAATTCATCAATTATGAAACAAATTCAATTTTAGCTCTAAAGGAGCTCTACAGAAGATGACAGAGTACAACTGTCAGATTTCAGAAGTAAAAACTCCATTCATGATCTCCATAGGAAAACAGATTTTAAATCATAACCTTTGAAGACAGACCTTTGTGAGCTCCAATGTTGTTAAAGCTGCATTCCATAACTTTTTTTGGTTAAGAATGATCCAAAATCAATTATTGAGCAAGTACATAACCGATCAGTGTTCAAAGCTATCTCCTTACCTTAGCCCAATTCACAATGGTAAGCTTGTAATAATGTTTTCTAATTTGAGTGGTTCGAGTCTTTCTTTCATTACATCAAGTCTGTATACAGAAGAAGGAGTCCTGGCTGGTAGGCTGTGGATGTGTGTGGATGCTGCTGGTGGTGGATCATTTGTAGCCTCTTCTGGAATAATTCCACTTGTCATTTTAGAAGTTCTAAGGAACATTTAATTGTTTTTAAGGTTAAAAGAACAATTTTTTTCGATGACATTCAAATGATACGACAGTTAGAGACTGTACAGAAATTGAAATCTAGAGATAACCTTAATGCACACTAAATACACATAGTCACGCAATGTTGATGTTGTTAACAACGATTTAAAAACAAAGTATAAAAGTAACAATACTTTGCACGATTTGACGTGATCTGAGCTAACTTTGTGTTTTAATCACCATTGGTAGCACAATTTATTTATTTTAAACTTTTTTTTTTTTCAGTTGGTCAGAACAAAACTGGCAGACATGTTACTTGTTCAGATGACATTTTCTGGGGAAACTTCTTATTTTGGACATACTGCAAAGACATAGTATCTGTAATTCCAAAGTACAGTGAATATGCACACTGGTGCATTGACTGACAGCCCACACATACACCTCAAAACATTCAGTTCATCCGCGCTGAGGAGCTGTGCCGCAATAACTGCAATTGCAGGTTTCAAACAGAGATGGCGACAAAGAGGCAAAACTTACAGACTGCAGCTTTAATCAGTGGTATATGCTTTTGTGGAAACCATCTGTTTGAACTTCAACTTATTTTTTAAATAATCATGTCCAACAGCAAAAATAATGGCAAAAAACTACATTACCTATGATGCTGTACTGAAAATTCCACCAATCAGAGAGTCGTTAAGGAAATTGTAGGGAACACCCACTCTCATGAAGCACCATAAATGACATAATTGAATTTATCTCCCAAATTACTTGAGTATTTATGCATATTTTGCAATAAACTTCAAATTTATTGTTTCTATAGATGTGATCAGCAACTTTAAATGAATAGTTTCTCCATTCTTTTTAATTTGATTGGCATTTGCAGAGCTTCATAGGATTGTAGTTTTTCCCTCAGGAAAGCTGTTAAGTACATTGTACCATTGCATTTTTAGCTGATTTTTAAATACTTTTTTTGTGTCAAATAAAAGTCTGTAATGTCATTCCCTTCGTAGCTGGTTGGTGTGGTTAACAAACTCTGTGAGGAAAATACAAAGAGAAGAAACACTGCTGAAAAGTGGGCAGGCAGTAATGTGCTCTATAGTGCATTAGTTCATCAGTTATTACTCAAGTTAAATTCAGCTTTAACCAACTCTACAGAAGGCAATAGTGTCATTATACAGCTCAAGTCAGTTCAATGTTGATTCAATTCAGTTCACTAACTGTATCGATGTTGCAAAAGGATCTAACTGAGACTGTGACATGCTGCCCTTACATTTATTTCTTAAACATCAGATGGTATTTATTTGTGTGTTATGATGTAACTTCCTATATTTTTTCCTTACAGTCTGGAACCTAAGCAGTTTGGGCACATTTAAGAAATGCTATGTCATGCAAACTTGTCCTGAGATATTTCTTCAGACTCACCGCATTAAAAAAATCCCAGGGCTTGTTTCCTATGTCCTTGTTTGCCGTGTTTTAATGCAAGCTTGATAAATGATCCATATCACCTTCCAGCTCTCTTTATTAGCTTGCGCTACGCATATAAGACTCAAAGCTCTTTTTATTTTGCAGTGGTGTCATGTAGCACTTCAATGAAACTATTCGAGGTCAGAGATAATTGAGATATGTTGCGGATTATTTTGCCATAACTGTGTTTTCTTGATACCCGTCAGCCATTTTTGAAAACTTTTGTTGAATCTACCCAGTCAAACGCGTAGAGATCTAATCAGTCGCTAAGCACTTGTAATTCCCCTATAAAGTGAAGCTTACGATAGAGATTACAGGCTTTAGATGAGACTTTTCCCCACTGAGGGGTCCTGGCACTGTGGTCTTCTGAAGCAAAGCGCAAGACGTTCTGTTCTCCTCCAGCAGCGCTGGTGCTTTTGAGCTTGGAGAGAATACAAGGAGGGAATGGATTCCCTGAGGAATGCTTTGTGATTTACTCTTCTGTTCACCTTCAGAGCCTTAGCTTCACGTATGCTATTATTTAGCACAGTTACAGCATCTGTCATATAGCTTTAATGTCTCAGATGTGTTTAACACCTTTTATTTAAACCCTATATTACCGTCAACACTTTTTAATAATGCTAATGCTTTAACGCTTTCAAATAGCAGTATTGTTTGAAGCCCCTCTGAACCTGCATGAAATTTTATTATAAATCTTATGCACATGCTGCGATAATTGCGAGGTTTCGAATTGCTGTGGACTCTAAACCCAATATGGGAGTTGTTCTGCCTGTAAAGCGTAGGTCAGATCTCATCTTTTCTCGGACAACGAGGGATTTCCGTGGAGATTTCGACATCCTCTTCAACATCAAAATAAGCTGTTGGGGCGTGAATCCTGCTGCTGTGGGTTTGAACTGCTGGAAGGACAGATTTCTCCAGAGAACGTATATGTGCTCTATCCAAATCCCTTTTGAACTATTTTTTCCAGACTTGTAAGTGTTTGACTTTAAAAGGGTGTTAGAAACACCTAAAAGGCTCTCTCGGACCGAGAAGCTCCAGGGACCCCTTAGGAGAAATTTGTGCCTGGAATTTTGTCACTTCAACTTAGACTGCACACTTTTAAATTGTAGTTCTCCATTGCAATTTGGAGCATGAGGGTTTTTTATACACTATAAAAATCCAGTGTCACTTACATAACACACTTTTATGGTATGGTGAGGCTTTGTAGTTCTTAGTAGCAGCTCTTAAGCTAGAGGTTGTAGGTTCAAACCCCAGATGGGGCCATTCATGAGCCACTGCCATTGTGCTCTAGAGCAAAGTACTTAACCAACCCCGGTGTGAGTTTCAGACAGTACAAAAATACCATAAGTCACATTGGATTGGAAAGTTACTAGTAAATAACTACTACTACTACTACTAAAGAATAATTTAGTAGCATACTTGTGATATACTGTATGATGATGACAAGCTGTGGGCCAATGACATGATGCTATTTTTTTCCCCGTCTGGAACTATTCATTCTTTTATTACAAAAACAAATTGTACAAATACAATTATAAATTGTACAAATGCAGTTCATACGTACACACCTGATACACAACACCACTTCTATGAATTCCCAAATATATACATATGTGTGTGTGTGTGTGTATGTATGTGTGTATGTACAGCTGCCTTCATAACATAATGAAGAAAAAGGCTCATTGAAACAGTGCGATTCTTGTAGCTTGGCATAAGCTTTTGGTATTATTTCTTTAAAATGAAGAAAAATTCTTATCTGCTTATTAATATTTATTAACATTTTCATGACAAGGCATGGATAGTTTAAGCTATAAAATAGGATGTTTACTTCTTACTTTGTTTTTAAAAAAGTCAACTTAATATTTGTGTAATATATTAAAAGCTTTTATTTATTTAATATTATTATTATTATTATTATTTATTTATTTTTTTAGTATCCTGAAAATGATTTTTATTGCATTTTTGATGCTTAACTTGATGGTTAGACCCCAACATTATTAGTAATTAAAACTCTTTTCTTGAAATGGTCAGAACATTTTTCAAAACCATATAAAACCAAAATGAATACAAAGTACATGTGTTTTAAACTGGGTTTCTTTGGAAACTTTTACCTGACATTGACCCATATGCTGTCTTGCATAAGCCAAGTATGATAATGGAGCTACTCTTTCCTTTGTTGGAACTTGAGATGGTACATATTTGCTTTATTTCACCAAACCTTTGCATTGGAGCTCTACCCTTTTCCCTCTGTCTGTTTCCCCCTCCCTTCCCGCTTCCCTTCAGCCCTAAAAAGTAATGTGCTCCACTTTCAGCAGCACTGTCAAATACCCATCCAAAGGAAAGAGCCGCATGTCCGTTTTGCTCACCTGTAGCGCTCTGCCTGCACCTGCATCTCAGACAGCAACCTCTGAAATGCCAAAAGTCATGTTGTCTTAATCTGGGGTTCAAATGTGAAGTGGTATTATAAAAATGACAATAAATCAAGCCTGCATCTGTGCTGACAGACTCTCTTTTTGTTTATTTCTTTGACTCTTTTCGCTCTCTCTGATTTTCTTCAACCTCTCCCCCTGATGTCTGTTCTCACCACAGGTTTGAGAGCTTCAGCTACAATCATCGTTCATTCCTGTGGTCTTTCCCATCAATCACCGGTCAGACGGTCTGCTCTATCCCGCTACCCACGCCAGTGCTGAGGGTGGTGCGCAGTTTCCCAGGAGCCACCTCATAGCCTCAAGATCTTTGGTGCCTGTTCAATACGGAGGAGTGTATTTTTTTTATTTCCTTCGTTTTTTTTACTTTCATCCTTTAATCCAAATGATGCACATAGGCTCTGCAGTGTGGACTGGACTGACTGTAATGACTATGTTGCTGTTAGCCCAGTGGGACGTGGGCTGCTGGGGGATGACTCTGAACTCTATCCCGCTCCGCCCGGCTTCCCTCAGGCCCTTCAGAGCTAGTGTGGGTGCATCCCTTCAAAGACACAAGCGCAACTGGGTGTGGAACCAATTCTTCGTCCTGGAGGAGTACACGGGAGATGACCCTCTTTATGTTGGCAAGGTAAAGCGAAATTGCTCTTATATTTTATATGTATCAAGTGCACTGAGGTCATTTATTATGACAAATAGGGCTGAGTGAAAAAAGTGAACACATAAAGGAAAACATATAAATGTAGGAATTATCAAAAGGCTGAGAAATATATGAAAACACTGAGTTGAGTTCAACTCAATATTATAAAATTGAAAGTTTCATCCTTTTGATGATGTTTGTTGATATATATATCTCACCCAGACCAAATGACATGTACATTTTCTCTACTAAAACCTTGGCTTGCTGTGCTTGTTGTCATGATGTGGTGTTAGATCCTGCTTATGATCCTTTCACAAGTGGTCAGATGAGACACGCTGCAATTGATACTAAAACAACCAACCGTTCAAAAGATTGTTTAATGTTTTTGAAAGAAGTCTTTTATGCTCACCAAGGCTGCATTTATTTGATTCAAAAATACAGTAAAAACAGCAATATTGTGAAATATTATCATAATTTAAAGTCTATATTCTATATTATTATATTTTAAGATGTAATTTATTCCTGTGATGGCAAAACTGAATTTTCAGCAGCCATTTCTCTAGTCTTCAGTGTCACATGATCCTTCAGATATCATTCTAATATGCTGATTTGCTGCTCAAAAGAATTTCTCATTATTATCAATCCTGAAAACATTTATGCTGCCTAAAATTTTTGAGGGAACCACAAGGCTTTTTTAAAATGATTCTTTGATGAATGAAATTCAAAAACATTTTTTGAAATAGAAATATATATATATATATATATATATATATATATATATATTTAGAAATGTCAACATATGATCAACATAATGCATCCTTTGTGAAAAAAAGTATTGATTTCTTTCAGAAAAACCTTACTATCCTTACACTTTTGAATGGTGGTGTCCATCTCATTTGACCACTTTTGGTCAGATATAGTGTGGTCACACCTCTGAATGTAGTTGAAGTGGCACAATCTTTAAATGTTTTCACTTGCATTTAGCGCTGTCCCGTTTCAAACAAATCACCTGAAATGAATCTTAATACCAGGTGTAAACGGGGTCTTAGATCTCATCCAGTGGTTGCCAGTTAACTAAGCTGACATGTTTATTTAGATAATGTACTTGGGGCACCCAGAAGCCACTAGAGCTGTCCAGTCGCTCAGACTTATTTCTCTGGAGTGTCTGGCAAAGTCTTGTGCCTCAGCCGCACATGATTGCCATTTCTGTTAAACATGTGATGCTGATTAAACATGACTAGCTATTGTGCATAGACTTGCCATACAGGGGCCTTCCTAAAAATTTTCACTTTAAAGAAGTCATATCATAAGGAATCCAATTATCCTTGATCTTTTGATATATGTGCTATGAATATATGTGTACTCTAACAGAACTAAAATGCTTCTCTTCAGTCCATAAAAAACATTTATTGAAATTGGAAGAGTAGAAAAGCTGCAAAGGCGACATGTTGAATGCATCGGCACATCAAAGTGAGTGAGAATACTTGCCATTAAAAATTGAAATATGATGTTATGAATATAAAGTTTAAACACTTTTGATTGTCACATTTATTGAACTGATGTTTTGAAATAGCAGCCAATTAGAAAGTGCTCCTTTTCATTAATGCCAAGTGAAATCACAAAAAAACCTCACATGCACATCCCTCATGTTTCTGTCATGATGAGATTTAGTAATACTTTGTGAAAATGTGTCAGTCAAGCTCTTAATGAAGTGCATGTGAAGAACAGATGCTCTGTCTGCATATTTCCTACATGTGAATATTTGAATCAGTAATATGACATTACTCTCAGGCTATTTTAAAAGCTTTGTCTGATATTCATTTTCAGACACTTTAAATGAAAGCACTGGAGAATGGAGGTTGACGGTTACTGTCCAATCAATCTGGGCTTTTAAAGTGTTTTAGCCATCAATTCTCCTCTCATTAATGCCAGCGTGTAGATGAACATGCGTAGCTTGATGCATTGTTTGATCAAAACTGTTTGGCATGTGGATGATCATGTGTTTAATGAATATCACATGTAGCGTTTGATCAGACCTCTTTGATACAATGTGGATTTTATAGTCATCCTTTGAGCTACAGTAAATGAGACACACAAAGAGGGGAAAAAAGTATTGTCACAATAGGAAGCATCTTTTCTTTTATGTATTGGCTCCAGTCTGCTAGCAATGTGATTGCCTCATATGCAAAGGCTTGTAAGTAGTTAGCGCGATGCTAAACGCAAAGACAGCCAAACACTTTCCCGTTTTAAAGATAATGAGCCAGATACTCCAGCATGCCACCTGCTCTACTATCCTTGGTTTTTACAATACATTATCTCTCAGCCACTACATCACACACACACACACCCACCCACCCACCTCGCTACCATCACACACTCAAACCCTGACAGCCAGGTTGAACCTTATTAGATTTTGGCTCATCTCCAATTCACTCTAGCCGGAGGGATCCAGGCAAAAGAGAAGTGACTGAACACAAATGTTTCCGCTGCACTGAATGATGATCAGCGGAGTAATGTACAGTACGGGGTGGCCTATCTCTCTATCTTCCTATAGGAAAGAGAAGCCACAAATGAAATCTCTCAAAGCTCTCAGATGTTTCTCCTGGACTGTAAAGAGATTTTTATTTCTCAGATTAATTTCAGAAAAAAACCCTTAATTTTATAGCTCTAAACTCCTGTTATGTCACCATCTGACAGATTTGTGACTTCCTTCAATTCCTCTAATTCCTTTTATTTTAAGGAATTCTAGGAGAAACATCTGAGAAAAAAGTTCATTAGGCAGAACTGAGAACTCCATTAAGAGCAACCTCTGAGCAATAACATTTTCCTCTTGGTTTCTCTTTTAAATTTCTTTATCTTTCGCGTCTCAAGTGCTGAAAGTATTCTGTATGATGGTCATTGACTGACTGCTTGTTCTCCTTTCTTGGCTTTTATGTAGACATCCATCCTTTGATCACTAGTGAGCATGAAAGATAGCCTTATTCATCAGGATAAGGGTAGCATAATACAGACATAAAAGACAGAGTCCTCACAAACAACTTACCATGAGATCTTATAGACCGTTTTCATGTTCTCTTTCTTTTTATGCCTATGCCCCTTTTCATGGTATCAACAGCAAAACAATAAAGATATGAGCAGTGGTTGACTGAGATGAGTATTTTTCATGACTGATGCTGATATCCAGGGGGCAGAGAAGCTGATATGTTGATTTATATTTAGATATTTTGTTAATACATATTTTATTAATTGTAATTAAATTATGAGATGTACCCAGAGTTGAGCTGAAAAGCTGAATGAGCTCATATTTTACAGAATTTTGAACTATTTTAATATAACTTAAATGTGCAAAAATAAATAAAATCAATATTATTTTTGAAAATATACCCTACTAGACAAAATAATCAATTAGTTGTAGTCTCAAAAACTCATTTATTCAGCAAGGACTTGGCATTAAATCGACCAAAAGTGACAGTAAAGGAATTTCTAATATTACAAAAGATTTCTATTTCAAATAAATGCTGTTCTTTTGAAATTTCTATTCATCAAAGAATCCTGAAAAAAGTATCACAGTTTCCACAAAAATGGTAAGCAGCACAGCTTTTTTCAACATTGATAATAATAAGAAATATTTCTTACCAAATCAGCATATAAGAATGATTTCTGAAGGATCATGTGACACTGAAGACTGGAGTAATGATGCTGAAAATTCAGTTTTGTCATCACAAAAATAAATTACTTACAGTATTTTAAACAGTAACATTTTGCAATTTTACTGGGTTTACTCTATTTTTTATCAAATAAATGTAAATAAATGCCTTGTTAAGCATAACTGAACTTTCTTTCAAAAACATAATACATTTTACTGTCCCCAACATTTGAACAGTATGGACACTAGTGCAATTACCACAATGACATGACTGAATAGCTGTCACATTCTTGAGGTTTTTGCTAGCCAAGGTCAAGTTTAGAGGTGAGTAGAAGAGCAGGAGATGAAGTTTGGGACCCAAAAGTTTATCTTCAATACACAGTCATGCATATTGCACAAACATATCATGAGAATGTTACACACAAGGTAGATGTGCACACTGGTAGGCGTAAGTTGTGTGTGGATTATTCTGACCTTTTGAGACCCTGCCCTAACAGTGAGCAGAGACTAAACCCTGCCAGCAACAGTTGGCTTAATGATACCCGAAACTTCTAACAACCTCATTTTTATGTTCATTTCGAAAGTTAAAAGGATAAAAAAAGAAAGTTAAAGTTAAAAAGAGAAGGTGTGCACTCATATACATGAGACAAACATACTTTCCAGGCAGAAATTTGAGACTTCAGGCTGATTGAAGAAGGACTTTGATGCTTCCAGAGAGTAAAAGAGAAGAACCTTTTGAAGCAATTTTCACATCACCGATCTCCATCATACACAATCTTGTCATTTACATCATTGTTGTTTTTGGCTTCGAACACTCTTTGCAGGAAACATTTGAAACCTTTAATTTCCATCTCTAATCAACACTTGAAATAGCATTTTATGCTTTTGGTTTTATGCTTTATCGATTGTCTCTCACTTGCAATTCATGCTGGAAAACAAGATTTTTTTTGTTACTCAGAACAAAGAGCAGAGAAGTGAACAGAGAGGCTTATTCTCAACCAAACATGCGGTCGAACATACCGAAGACCAATCTGCTCACCCGTTATTATCTGCGAAATTATACCAGAATGAATTTAATGAATATGTCTTTGCCATCTTGATATCGTACCATCAGCGACTGGGATTATTGCCCATGGTGACCTCTTTGCAGCCTGATGAATATGGATATGATAGGTCCAGCTTGAATAAAATGCTCAAACGAGAGGGATGTCAAAGAGAGCGCGATGAATAATGCATATCCGTGTCTCCGGGGTGAGTTCAGTAATATCAACAATTATTAGAAATGACCCCAGTGTCTCCACTGAAAGTACACATTCATTACAGCACTTCCATGCGAGTTCACTTCGGAATAAGCATAAACAAGTGTCCGATGTCGTCAATAGTTCCGTCGCACTAAGTTACCTGGACTTGTATCCCGCTACGCAATTAAAAATCTCGCTTCTAGTTCGAAATCACAGGAATGCATCTCTGATTATCCACCATACTGTATCAAGGCCTCTCAGCTGCTTGCTGTCCTCCCATTGCCGTATTTGAGCTTCATAAGATGTGCAGGGCTCATCGGTTTGAATCCCTCAGCTGGGCATTGAATGTCCGATCAGATTCTGCCTATATTCACTGAGTGCGCCAGAGAAAAAGGCTTTGAATTCAGCTTTAATTGGGGGGGATCCTTTGATGGTGCAGTCTGTGTAATAGCACAAGGGGGGGAGAGCATTCCCAGGCCGACTTCCGTCGCAGCCCATTTGCATTTCCTTTTTCCTAGCCTGCCAAAAACAACTCGTAGCTCACCTTCTAAATGCGCACTTAATGAGAAGCAGACCAGGAGTTCCGCCGTAACCCCGCGGCGAGGATGAGAGATCCACACTTCTCTCCCCTTCTGGCCACCGGGAAGCTTTTCGTCAGCCAGGCCGAGCAGATTAAACGCGCCCTCCATCGCGCCCGCCCTCCCACCACATCAATGATTTGCGCAAACTGAATTAAACAAAATGAAACAGAAGAGAAAGAGCTCTTTTCATGTTGCGGATCAACAAGCGTTCCCCAAATCCTCTTTGGAGTGATTTCTAACATATGCTGGGTAATTAAATGCAGCGCTGGAGAAGATGGGCCGCTTTTCATCTGCTTCCAGTCCGTACTGGTCCATGCCATGGCCATTTGTCATCAGTGCAGATGAAAGTCATTGGGTTGGCAGTCACGGCCCTGGCTCCGGTGCCAACCTTGCGAGTGCGTGTGCGTGTGCGCGCATATACGCTCGCTGAGTGCGGGTTTGCACCTGAACGCCCACAAATGGAGATGGTGAAGAAAGTGAGTCGTGTCTTTTCAGATAATTAAGGCTGAGGGCATTGAGGGTGTCTAGTCACAGAGGTGCTTTTTAATAGAATCCGGCTGAGTCTTTCTCATATGGAGAGTGATATGAGCTGACACCACTGAATCTAATGACAGGGAATAAGGAATCCTCCACAATAAGGCCGAGATGTGGCTCGCACTTCCTCGGCGAAGAGCAGCTCGGCAACACAATAAAATACCATTTGCATTTATATAGCACTCTGCAGGTGTTGATTCAGGTGAAATATTACAACAGGGGGAAGAATCCCACACCACGAGAGCGTATTGAAAGGCACTGGCAAATAGATCCAGTATGTAAAAGCTATCAAGTACAAATGACTGCCTTTCCTCACAGATTCAGTCGTTTGCCTTTATTATAGAGCGGATTTTAGCCCAGCTCTTGATTACCCGGGGTGGTAAGATGGTTTTAAAAGCAAAGGAAAATGACATTGGAAAGCACTACATCACTTGAGCCTGGAACAGGGGAGACAATGGGCGTCCCGGCTCTGTCGTTAGCCGTTAGAAGTCACAAACAAAAAGCATTGACGTACGAACGGCTCCAGAATGCTAAGCTGGGTTTCTTTCACCTTTAAACGGTGAGCCAAGGGTATCTCTAAGGCAATCGTCGTTTTAATGAGACCGTGAGGGTCTATGCTTATGTGCTTACGCAGCGATTAATGACAGCTGACAAACTTGTAACATGCCTCCCTTCAGTCCTTTATGCTAGAGGTTTGTGTTAAGAGCTTTTGGTGTGAACACGAATCAAAGTTTGGTTTAGTTGGTTGGTGTGAATGCTGTTTTCTTAATCTAAATTCGTCCCAATTATTTTTTGATTATTGATTAATGCAGACTATCATTTGCACCTGATTTTGTAGGGTAGGGGTAGGGACAAAAACAAATTATACTAACAATGTTAATATTTTATTTCAAACATAATTGCAGATACTATTAATATTGCATAATTAGTCAAAAATACACATTTGACAGTGAAACACTGAAGTTTTTTTTTTTTTAATTTGGAATGCAGATAAGGTAAATTTACTTATATATTGTAGAATAATATATATAGCAACAGTAACATCTGTAAGAAATGTAAAAAAAAAATCTATTTAATAACTAAATACTGCAATTATATTCCCTTACTTCTGTTATACATTTAATACAATATACATGACTGTCTCAATAATATAACAACATTAATTATGAATATGCCATTTTTTTTCCCCAAAATACCATGGTTATAGTTAGTGTTAGGTCGACAAATATTTGTGATTTATGTATTGAACAGCATTCCAATTTGTTCATTCATGGCACAATGTTTCCCGTTTTTCACGTTAATGCTAAGAATGTCAGCCTGGTTTCATCTAGACTTTTTTAAATCACAGTTTAAATCACAAAGACATTGAGACTTTTAACAAGGACCTTTGCTCCAAACGCTTCTCACCAAACACTTCCAAATCCAAACACTTCTCACTGGACATTTTAATAAACTGCAGCACAGTTTAACAGTGATGTTGTGAGGTCGATCTGAAAATAAATACACTTGCTCTGAGCTTGCACTGCACTGTCTGTTGGCCCAAACTGATAAATGGTTCAGAAAGGTAGCGCTGTTTCTTTCTGTTTTTGAAGTGTGTGTCATATTATTTTTCTCATACGCAACCCAAATAGCAGTGCATAATCAAAGAAAGTCAGGCAACTTGCAAGCTCTAACAAAACTTGCAGAAAAGAGTCGCAAAATGCAACCATTTAGTCGCAGTTTGGAGCCCTGTTAATGTAGAATTTGCACATTCCCGTTCATGCTAATTAGAGTATAAAGCATCTCCCATCTCTGATTGTCTGAAGATAACAGCTCACATCCTTTGCGTGTCTTGCGTGCATTTATGGTAGACAAATGCAAGTTCTGTTTTTGGCACTTAAAGTTTTAGGGGTAAATCCAAGGTGACAAAGATATGAATAAAACAGTGGAGTGGCATCTTCCCTTCCTGTGATATTACCTAGCTACAGCTTTGCCTAGCACTCGTGGTGGTACTCATGTTGAAGACAATTTTCAGTATGATCTTTTTTCATTGATAGACTACATGGCAATAAAGCCAGACTGGCATCAGATAAAAACTAAAAATGTATTCTTAATCTTTCCCAACAATATGTTATGATACAAAACAGATAATGACATTTTAATGCGTCCAATCAGTTAGGCCTAAATCCCTTAGCTTTAGAATGGTGATGCTAATGAAGCACAAAAGCTAATTGCAATAATGCTAACCAGCAGCCATGTGGAAAACTCATAGATGATTCTTAAACAAACTAGATGCTGAGTCACTGTGCTAAACTTGATGTGGTGGGAGTTTCCCCTGTTCGTCAGCCTGCAACAGAGCGCAGTCATCCTCAAAGAGCAATGCTAATCATGCTATCACTGCAAAAATAGGTTACCCTCTCCTCCAGGAAATGACAGAAAGTATGAAGGTTGTTTGATCCAGTACTTGAAGCTAATACGACTAGAAACATGAACACGAAGTAGGCCTATTGTTGCCATTCAGAGTTATTTTATGATAATTTACCACAGGTCTTGCATAATATCTAACTGTGGTGTTTTTATAAAGAGCGTAGAAGGTAGACAAATTACATATATATAGGCTAGGAGCAAGCTATGTTATTTCTTATGATTGGCATTGCTGTTTTGTGACTACTGGTAGCCTAAATACAGTTAAAAACTATGTTTGTAAAATACAGTATATTTCCTTAATCAGATTTTTTAGTACGAGTCTACAACATGGCAAAGAGTATGGTAAAACATAGTAAATGTGCATTAGTCTCCATACAGTTCATACTGCTTATATATAATACCACTGAAAAATTTAAGGTTGATAAGCTTTTTTTAATGTTTTTAAAAGAAGTCTGCATTTATTTAATCAAAAGTACAGTAAAAATATCAAAATATTATTTGAATTTTTAAGCAGTGTTTCTATTATATTGTATTACAAAATATAATTTATTCCTGTTATGCATTTTCAGCAGCCATTACTCCAGTCTTCAGTGTCACATGATCCTTTAGAAATCATTCTGATATGATGATTTGGTGCTTAAGAAACATTTATTTTCAGTGTGAAATGAAATGTTGCTGTTTAATATTTTGTATTATTATTTGTATATATTTGTAATTTTATAAAACTAGTAATATCTGCACAGCCATATGATGCAGCTTATTTTGCAGTGCTTAATTCACAGACAAGAGGCATGTTCATTGCTTTGATTGAGTAGATGTAGTTAATTAAAGGAGGCACCATCTGTAATATATCTTGCTGTGCAATTTTAGTCACAGCTTCTGAATCGCTATGGAGAAATTACACTAAATCAGAGAAAACGCCTCGCCAGTGCCGATCACTCAAGCAACGGCACTCATATCAATTGTGTTAGTTATTACGAAGTTCGTTTCAGTTTGAAAGTCACTCATTAGGTGGGATTGCGAGGAAAGTAATTGATGTGCGCTGGCAGGCAAGACACTTCCACGTTTACCACATCCATAATCTTTCCGTATTTGGAGGGAGTTAGAGCGGGTAAGAGACAGAGCGTCATATTAAGGGCACCCCTGCAGGATCCAAGAAGGAGACAGATGAACATAAATTAGCTGTGTGTAAAACAGGCAGCGTTTGTAATCTCACAACGTAATTGGGCTCGCTGGTTTGCCAGAGACAGATGACAGGGATGTAATGACAGTCTTCATTTATCTTCTTTATTGTGGTGGAATGCGTTGGCAGCGTGAGACTGGTGCCAGTCCAGATGAAGGAAACGTTACGTTGTGCTATCATCCCCGTCAACAACAACCCACATTGCTGATTTACACACTCAGACATAGCATGACTCAGCCAGTTCATTAGGGGCGGCAAGATTGCCGGCAGGTCTAACTAAAGGCTGAGAGAGAAAAGGTGAGCGCTCAACCCAAGACTTCACGGTCCTAACTGGCTTCCTCCAGTAGTTCCTCCTTCCTCTCGCTCCTGTTTAGCCTGTTGTTCTTGTTCTCAGTAGCCCATTAACGTGCACCTATTCGTCTCTCCTTCTCTCCACTTCTTATTTCTTTTTTATCTCTTTCTCTAAGCTGAAAAGAGCCAAAGGCCAAAAGATAGACCACTAAGTCCAGAGACAACCTCAGAGTTGCATTCCTGCATAGGAGAGTGATTCACATGTTTTCCTCGCATTCACATGCACACAAATATACAATGAGCTGTGCTCAGAGAGCTGTCTGAGAACATGGATAATATTGATTCGAAATTCTTGGCACAGACATTCCAATGTCATTTACAGTTCTAATCTTGTTTTCTTTCCTGTGTTGCAGTATTTCCTATTGAAACAACTTACTGAAGGGATTTAGTGTTGTTGTTTTTTTTATTTTTTAAATAGCCAATTGGTTTTTTGTAACATAATAGAAATAAATCATGAATTGCTTCTTGGTATTTGGTTGCATTTAGTGTTAGGGTGAGGGACAATCTCATAATAGAGAGATTTGATTGGACAAAAATCTGTGTAGTGCAGAATGGGTCATCAGTTATTATTACATTTCTTTATATTTTTTGCTCAGATTTTCCAGAATTTCAAAGTTTGTTTATGTGTTTGAAAGTCAATTTTGTGAACTTGTAGGAGTACACTAACATATACACTGCTCCTTTTTATTTTCTTATGCTCTTATGCTCACAAAAGGTGTATTTATTTGATTAAAAATACAGTAAAACAGTAATATTCTGAAATATTATTACTATTTAAAATAACTTTTCTCTACATTTATAATTATTAACATGTCATTTATTTTTCAGAATTATTTATTTTTATTATTAATGTTGTGATGCTTATTATTGTGAAAGAAACTGATACTTTTTTTCCAAGATTCATTGATGAATAGAAAACTCAAAAGAATGGCACTTGTTTAAAAATATGGTATCTTTTGTAACATTCTAAATGTTGTTAATGTGACAACTTTTTGAACTTTTGAGAATGGTAATACGTTTGACAGCTTTATTCAGATGAAAAGATATATACATTTATCGTAATCATTTTAGATGAGTTTGCGAGCCGGAGCGGTATAGCTGAGCACACAGAATCTAATGATCTGCAGTCATCATCACGGTGAATTATGGTCAGAATAAACATTTGAAAAAAATAAATGCAGAGCCGAGCCACACAACAGCCATCAGACCAGAGTTGGCCTTGGAGAATTGCCAGCACTGACATCCAAACACACATTTACTTTGATTAATTAGCCTCAAATGTCATTAGCACACTTGGTTCCTGCACTGAAACCATTGTAATTTTTGATTAACTGACATCATATGTGGAGCAGCGCTGTTTTATTGGCAAGTAAACGGCAACCTAAACCAGATGTGACTAGATGGGAGCTTTTTTTTCCTTTTTGCAGTCCTGTGGTGTGACAAATGAATTAAAAAATACAATTCCATATAGAGAATGTGGTCATAAACTGCATGCGTAATATCAAATCATTAGAATAATGCTGTTTAAAATGGTTTTAGATGAATTATAGCATGTCACACCACAGGACTCTGCTTGCCATCTTCCTAAATTCAGTCGTGGGTTCACTTTGTCCCATGAAACTAATGCAGCTATGACGCACCAGCCAATCATTGTGAGTCTGTTTGTGAAAAACAGCATCATAAAGACTCATGATATGACAGGACCGCTTAAATGAAGCAAACAAGTTGTCTTTTCATACCGGCTAGATCCTGTACATGAAAGTATTGTTCCACAGTGAAAGACAGTCTCTTGAGAAATGTGGATTTGAAGACAAAAAATGTTAGATTTATATAAAGGAAAGAAAAGCAAAGGGGAGGAAAGGGAGCTAAGGACTTGGCTTATAATCCCCCAGAGAGGGAAATAAAGTCTTTCAAGAAATAAACAAGTAAATAAAATCACTCACTGCTAGTGACGGAAATACCGAGTCAGTTGCCATAAAATGGTAACGGCATGAGAAAAGGGCTCATGATGAGGATTTCTGGACTGTGAATTAAATTGGACGGTTTTTATGGTTTATTACAAATGTGCATTTTTGGCACTATTTAAACACAATGGTTAATATAAAACCATGTATAATTGTCAGGCTTCTCACAAAACAACTGTATACCCTGCAAATCTGACTAAACATTCAGGAAAGAGCGACTGACCGTGAGATTTCTGAGATCTCCCCACTGCCGTTCATGTTTTTTTTCTTTGTTTAGTCAGAAAGGTAAGTCAGCAACAGCACCTCAAGCCATATTGTGTATAAAAATGAAAGATGGATTTTTTTAATCCATCTGTATGTTCTGAGATGTGTGAGGAAGAATAACTTGTGAATTTTGACATTTATTCAGTCCATTCTCTTTTGTTGACTTGCACAAATCTGCTGGAGATGGTTTAACCCATTTATTATTTAAAGCACTGCAGAAGTACTTTCTCACGAGTAAACACAATTACTCGCATTATTCATTACTATGCTAACTAGACAACTGTTACAATGATAATAGATATGAATGACTGTTTTCTCATTTCTTCTTTCACTGTAGCTTCATTCTGATGTGGACAAAGGTGAGGGCAAAGTAAAATACGTGCTCAACGGTGAAGGTGCAACCTCTATTTTCACCATCGATGAGAACACAGGCGACATACATGCCACGAAACGCCTGGACCGGGAGGAACAGGCCTACTACACGCTGCGAGCTCAGGCCAGAGACCGGGCCACCAACCTGCCAGTAGAACCAGAGTCTGAATTTGTTATCAAGGTGCAGGATATTAATGACAATGAGCCCAAGTTCCTGGATGGCCCTTACAATGCTCAAGTACCTGAAATGTCTCCTGTTGGTAAGCGACTTTGATTTGTTCATACAAAACAATTCATCAAAGAGGGAAGTTAGGAATATATAATATATCTGCAGATTTTTAAAATCATTTATTAGTATTGGTTGATTTTGGACATTCAATTGTGCAAACTCATTTTCTTTAAGTGTGCTTTAAATGATGGCAAAGGCAATCTAAACATAATAAAAATTAATGCTGAAAAACACTAATAAACTTAAGGCAAGACACTACAGGCAAAAACTTTTTTTTTCTCATGCACTGAGCCAGAAATATCCATTTTAGTAGCACTTACTAATACACCAAACTTTACATGTTATCTGTATTCTGAAGGTTTTGACTGAGGGATTTGTTCATATATCATATGCCTGGTTTTATACAACATTTTATTCCTTTATTCCTTTTTTCTGGCTGTTGACAGAAACATTTTCTGATTTATGGAGTGATAAAAAGAGATATCCAAAATCCTTTGACTCTAATATGTCAACAAAATAAAAGCAAGAATGTTGGCTTTATCAAGTGCTGAGATTTCTGTTTTGGAAATGTATTCAAATTAGTGTATATTTAATTAGATAATGCCTCATTTGCATTTTTAAACATTACATTTCAGAAAACTTGCAATACAAAAATTCTTTTGCAGTTTTTAATGTAATCAGTTAGCTGAAGAAGGTGATATCTATTAGTAAAAAACATTACCATATTTACCTGGGGTGTCTTGCCTTAATAACAAAAGCTGTTAAGTTTATCTTTAGTAAATCTCAAAATGAATAACCTTTTTTTTACTGTTTTATTTTTAAATTAAATGGACGAAATAGTATAACATTTATCAGTAATCAACTAAAAAGATTAAACAAATATCAGTTCATCATATCAGCCAGGGTTTAAATATTGCTGCATCCATAACAGACATTTTGACATTCAGTTTCATGATGATTGTTGGTAATTGTGTCATGTATTTGTTTAGGTATCGAGGGTTTGCTGTGGATCACCTAAGAACAGTGATATACTGTAATGAATGCCCTCGGTACGAGGCACTTGTTTGTCAGTTCGACCACGCGGAGCGTAGTAGCTGACAATCACGCAAGCACTGACATGCTTTTTTATAAGAGCAATTAACATGCTGGCTGCCACTGTCTGTCCGACGGCGTGAACAAAGCCATTAGCCTCTGTGAATGCAAGCGACCCTTGTCCTCAATGACTGCTTTATAGATCCATTTAAATTCATTAGCAGTCAACCGGTGATGAATGGATTTGATTAACGAGAAAATGATTAATTTAATTTGGTAATTAAGAAATAGGAGATTGTTTGCAAGTGTGAGGACCACAACCTAACCCAGACACCTCTCCTTCAAGCCAGACGTCAGCATGAGGCCGAATGGAAATTCACAGCATATGCCTTATACTCCCATCCAATCATTTTCACACATTGCGGTTTCGCTATGATGTGTATTTAAGGGCTGACCATATGCCGGTGTCCTTAACTGGCTATAAATGTACCCGCCTGTTGAATCTAAAGAGCCTGAAATGATTCTGCAGAGGTACAAGGTTACCTATAAGAGATGAAATCACATCACGCCATCAGATAAAGAGTAACACTCATTTGGCTTCGGTCCCTGCGGTGAGGTGTTGCCATGGTGCTGCGTTTTTGTACACTCAGCTGTGCCTCCAGGTGCTTAGGTTACCAGTATGACAACATCTGGGCCTGTCCCCAAATGTCTCCTTTACTTTTTTACAAGCAAACGCATTTAAGGATAATCTGCGTTTCTGAGGAACACCGCAGTCTGGAGCGGCCTGTAAATTGCACTCAGATGAAGGCCTGGCACTTTCCATTAGTCATTTTACAGTTTAAATCAAATCTGGGAAATATCAGTAAGCCAGTAAAGCAGAGCTAAACTTCCCTTTGTGCTCCAGTTCTGCAGAATTAATGATAAAGTATAGAATCTACACTAGCTTTTAAGTTTTTGAAAGAAATTATTACTTATTTAGCTATGATGCATTAAAACACTTTAACAAGACTTTCACATTTTTTAAATAAAAAATAATGATAACAAAATACAAACTGCTGTTCTTTCTATTCATCAAAGAATCTTTAATGTATCACTTTTCCACAAAATGTCAAGCAGCACAACTGATTTCAACTGTGATAATAAGAAATGTTCTTGAACACTAAATCAGCATATTAAAATGATTTCTGAAGGATCATGTGACACTGAAGTCTTGAGTAATGGCTTCTGAAAATTCAGCTTTGCACATTATATTTTAAAATATCTTAAAATACAAAACAGTTATTTGAAATTGTAATTATATTTTAGAATATCACTGTTTTACTGTGTTTTGGTCAAATATCAAATAA
The DNA here is from genome assembly GCA_021397915.2 of Tor tambroides. NCBI lineage: Eukaryota > Metazoa > Chordata > Actinopteri > Cypriniformes > Cyprinidae > Tor > Tor tambroides. Next base: position 39,958 of record JAFVLL020018936.1, read on the forward strand.
GCTTTGCTGAGCATAAGAGACTTCTTTCAAAAACAATAAAAATCTTACTGTCCCCAAAACTTTTTAACGATAGTATATGTGCTCCAGTTTCTATCACTGTGAAAAAAGCTATAAAACAATAGAAAGCCAATATAAGATAAGGAAAAGCAAGTGCAGGCCACATACAGAATTGTGTTTAAAATGTGTGTTTGGCTTCCGATTAGATTTGTTTTGTCCTTCTGGGCTTTTTGCAAGGATGCATGGCTTAATGAGAACTGAGGCAACACCAGCTTTGTACTCTGTAATCAAGACAGGCACAAGAATACAAAATACTGCAGAAGCCAACACAGGATATGTTTCTATCTGAGTTACGTTGTTAATTTATGCCAAAAATGTGAAAATAATTTACGGATAAAGCAGCGTTTCCATCCCATGTGTTCAAGAGAACATGATCATAATTTCTGGGGAAATTGACGCACAATGGAAATGAAAGTTGTTGTCGCTGGGGAAGCCACTGTGGCTTTTTTATTAAATGTAATTACTTACAAAACGCTCTAATGAACTTCATGTATGCTAGCGATCAGCGGCAGATGCCTCGTTTCTGTGACTGACAGCGTGTCAGATTGTTCAGGGAGGCAAGAGAGGCTTCTTTTAATGCATATCACAGGAATAAATTACATTTTATATACTATATTAAAAATGGAAAATATTTATCTAAAGTTGTAGTAATATTTACATATTATTTTTTTTACCAAATTTTTGATCACATAAATACAGCCTTGGAGAGACTTCTTTTCAAAAAAAAATCTGCTGGAACAGAACAATAGACATCTACTTATGTGCATCCTAATGTTTCTTTATTGGTTTACTTGAGCCTGTTCATGTTTTCTTGATAGGCTACATCAGATCTTGATAGGCTACATCAGATTTCAGTTCTGTAATCAAGTGAGGCTCAATGCCAATGCATGTCTGGTACCATTTGACCAAATTGCGTGGATAATTTGTTCCAGGCACATCTGTAGTTGAGGTTAAGGCGACTGACGCAGATGACCCCACATATGGAAACAGTGCCAGAGTCGTGTACAGCATCCTTGAAGGACAACCCTATTTCTCAGTGGAACCAAAGACAGGTACACACAAGTTACAAATGTTTATTTCTTTGCAGTAAAATATTTAAGCACTAAAATCTTATCCAGCAGCAAGATTTTGAGTCATTCTCTCCAATCAAGCTCTTTAGGTAAACAGTGTACAATATCTAATTCAGATTCATTTCTAAAAATGAAAAGCACCACACACTTTCTGTTGTCACTTGAGCGACAAGTCTTTTCAAAGCTATGACGCGCTAACCACCAATTCCTGTAATGGAAACATGTAAACGTCAAGAGACCACTGTTTTGATTGACTCACTTAAAGACAGAAAAAGTTGATGGGACTTGTGATGAAGTTACTGGCGCACATTACCTCCTGATTACAGGGAATGAAATCCTTAATGTAATCAGCACTCTAGCTGTAACTGAGGTCATTTCCACATATGGACTCAATCAACAGGGTAAATTACAAACCTTGATTAAACTTTTTCTCCTTTTTCTTTTAAAGTGTGC